>JAUIMM010001041.1:1497500-1604854 GCA_031769625.1 Taudactylus pleione | reverse complement strand
CTAGCCTCACTAGTAGCAGAGCACAGTACAATGTACAGGGTACAGCAGGTATACACCTAGCCTCACTAGTAGCAGAGCACAGTAACAAGTACAGGGTACAGCAGGTATACACCTAGCCTCACTAGTAGCAGAGCACAGTACAATGTACAGGGTCAGCAGGTATACACCTAGCCTCACTAGTAGCAGAGCACAGTACAATGTACAGGGTACAGCAGGTATACACCTAGCCTCACTAGTAGCAGAGCACAGTACAATGTACAGGGTCAGCAGGTATACACCTAGCCTCACTAGTAGCAGAGCACAGTACAATGTACAGGGTCAGCAGGTATACACCTAGCCTCACTAGTAGCAGAGCACAGTACAATGTACAGGGTACAGCAGGTATACACCTAGCCTCACTAGTAGCAGAGCACAGTACAATGTACAGGGGTCAGCAGGTATACACCTAGCCTCACTAGTAGCAGAGCACAGTACAATGTACAGGGGTCAGCAGGTATACACCTAGCCTCACTAGTAGCAGAGCACAGTACAATGTACAGGGGTCAGCAGGTATACACCTAGCCTCACTAGTAGCAGAGCACAGTACAATGTACAGGGGTCAGCAGGTATACACCTAGCCTCACTAGTAGCAGAGCACAGTAACAATGTACAGGGGTCAGCAGGTATACACCTAGCCTCACTAGTAGCAGAGCACAGTAACAATGTACAGGGGTCAGCAGGTATACACCTAGCCTCACTAGTAGCAGAGCACAGTACAATGTACAGGGTCAGCAGGTATACACCTAGCCTCACTAGTAGCAGAGCACAGTACAATGTACAGGGTACAGCAGGTATACACCTAGCCTCACTAGTAGCAGAGCACAGTACAATGTACAGGGTACAGCAGGTATACACCTAGCCTCACTAGTAGCAGAGCACAGTACAATGTACAGGGGTCAGCAGGTATACACCTAGCCTCACTAGTAGCAGAGCACAGTAACAATGTACAGGTACAGCAGGTATACACCTAGCCTCACTAGTAGCAGAGCACAGTACAATGTACAGGGTCAGCAGGTATACACCTAGCCTCACTAGTAGCAGAGCACAGTAACAATGTACAGGGGTCAGCAGGTATACACCTAGCCTCACTAGTAGCAGAGCACAGTACAATGTACAGGGGTACAGCAGGTATAGGCCTAGCCTCACTAGTAGCAGAGCACAGTACAATGTACAGGGTACAGCAGGTATACACCTAGCCTCACTAGTAGCAGAGCACAGTAACAATGTACAGGGGTCAGCAGGTATACACCTAGCCTCACTAGTAGCAGAGCACAGTACAATGTACAGGTTACAGCAGGTATACACCTAGCCTCACTAGTAGCAGAGCACAGATCAAAGTACAGGTTACAGCAGGTATACACCTAGCCTCACTAGTAGCAGAGCACAGTACAATGTACATGGTACAGCAGGTATACACCTAGCCTCACTAGTAGCAGAGCACAGTACAATGTACAGGTTACAGCAGGTATACACCTAGCCTCACTAGTAGCAGAGCACAGTACAATGTACAGGGGTCAGCAGGTATACACCTAGCCTCACTTGTAGCAGAGCACAGTAACAATGTACAAGGGTCAGCAGGTATACACCTAGCCTCACTAGTATCAGAGCACAGTAACAATGTACAGGGGTCAGCAGGTATATAACTAGCCTCACTAGTAGCAGAGCACAGTACAATGTACAGGGGTCAGCAGGTATACACCTAGCCTCACTAGTAGCAGAGCACAGTACAATGTACAGGGTACAGCAGGTATACACCTAGCCTCACTAGTAGCAGAGCACAGTAACAATGTACAGGTTACAGCAGGTATACACCTAGCCTCATTAGTAGCAGAGCACAGTACAGGGGTCAGCAGGTATACACCTAGCCTCACTAGTAGCAGAGCACAGTAACAATGTACAGGGGTCAGCAGGTATACACCTAGCCTCACTAGTAGCAGAGCACAGTATAATGTACAGGGGTACAGCAGGTATACGCCTAGCCTCACTAGTAGCAGAGCACAGTACAATGTACAGGGTACAGCAGGTATACACCTAGCCTCACTAGTAGCAGAGCACAGTAACAATGTACAGGGTACAGCAGGTATACACCTAGCCTCACTAGTAGCAGAGCACAGTACAATGTACAGGGGTCAGCAGGTATACACCTAGCCTCACTAGTAGCAGAGCACAGTAACAATGTACAGGGTACAGCAGGTATACACCTAGCCTCACTAGTAGCAGAGCACAGTACAATGTACAGGGGTCAGCAGGTATACACCTAGCCTCACTAGTAGCAGAGCACAGTACAATGTACAGGGTACAGCAGGTATACACCTAGCCTCACTAGTAGCAGAGCACAGTAACAATGTACAGGGGTCAGCAGGTATACACCTAGCCTCACTAGTAGCAGAGCACAGTACAATGTACAGGGGTCAGCAGGTATACACCTAGCCTCACTAGTAGCAGAGCACAGTACAATGTACAGGTTACAGCAGGTATACACCTAGCCTCACTAGTAGCAGAGCACAGTAATAATGTACAGGGGTCAGCAGGTATACACCTAGCCTCACTAGTAGCAGAGAACAGTACAATGTACAGGGGTCAGCAGGTATACACCTAGCCTCACTAGTAGCAGAGCACAGTACAATGTACAGGGGTCAGCAGGTATACACCTAGCCTCACTAGTAGCAGAGCACAGTAACAATGTACAGGGGTCAGCAGGTATACACCTAGCCTCACTAGCAGCAGAGCACAGTAACAATGTACAGGGGTCAGCAAGTTTACACCTAGCCTCACTAGTAGCAGAGCACAGTAACAATGTACAGGGGTCAGCAGGTATACAACTAGCCTCACTAGTAGCAGAGCACAGTACAATGTACAGGGTACAGCAGGTATACACCTAGCCTCACTAGTAACATAGCACAGTACAATGTACAGGGTACAGCAGGTATACACCTAGCCTCACTAGTAGCAGAGCACAGTACAATGTACAGGGTACAGCAGGTATACACCTAGCCTCACTAGTAGCAGAGCACAGTACAATGTACAGGGGTCAGCAGGTATACACCTAGCCTCACTAGTAGCAGAGCACAGTAACAATGTACAGGTTACAGCAGGTATACACCTAGCCTCACTAGTAGCAGAGCACAGTACAGGGGTCAGCAGGTATACACCTAGCCTCACTAGTAGCAGAGCACAGTAACAATGTACAGGGGTCAGCAGGTATACACCTAGCCTCACTAGTAGCAGAGCACAGTACAATGTACAGGGGTACAGCAGGTATAGGCCTAGCCTCACTAGTAGCAGAGCACAGTACAATGTACAGGGTACAGCAGGTATACACCTAGCCTCACTAGTAGCAGAGCACAGTAACAATGTACAGGGGTCAGCAGGTATACACCTAGCCTCACTAGTAGCAGAGCACAGTACAATGTACAGGTTACAGCAGGTATACACCTAGCCTCACTAGTAGCAGAGCACAGATCAAAGTACAGGTTACAGCAGGTATACACCTAGCCTCACTAGTAGCAGAGCACAGTACAATGTACATGGTACAGCAGGTATACACCTAGCCTCACTAGTAGCAGAGCACAGTACAATGTACAGGTTACAGCAGGTATACACCTAGCCTCACTAGTAGCAGAACACAGTACAATGTACAGGGGTCAGCAGGTATACACCTAGCCTCACTTGTAGCAGAGCACAGTAACAATGTACAAGGGTCAGCAGGTATACACCTAGCCTCACTAGTATCAGAGCACAGTAACAATGTACAGGGGTCAGCAGGTATATAACTAGCCTCACTAGTAGCAGAGCACAGTACAATGTACAGGGGTCAGCAGGTATACACCTAGCCTCACTAGTAGCAGAGCACAGTACAATGTACAGGGTACAGCAGGTATACACCTAGCCTCACTAGTAGCAGAGCACAGTAACAATGTACAGGTTACAGCAGGTATACACCTAGCCTCACTAGTAGCAGAGCACAGTACAGGGGTCAGCAGGTATACACCTAGCCTCACTAGTAGCAGAGCACAGTAACAATGTACAGGGGTCAGCAGGTATACACCTAGCCTCACTAGTAGCAGAGCACAGTATAATGTACAGGGGTACAGCAGGTATACGCCTAGCCTCACTAGTAGCAGAGCACAGTACAATGTACAGGGTACAGCAGGTATACACCTAGCCTCACTAGTAGCAGAGCACAGTAACAATGTACAGGGTACAGCAGGTATACACCTAGCCTCACTAGTAGCAGAGCACAGTACAATGTACAGGGGTCAGCAGGTATACACCTAGCCTCACTAGTAGCAGAGCACAGTAACAATGTACAGGGTACAGCAGGTATACACCTAGCCTCACTTGTAGCAGAGCACAGTACAATGTACAGGGGTCAGCAGGTATACACCTAGCCTCACTAGTAGCAGAGCACAGTACAATGTACAGGGGTCAGCAGGTATACACCTAGCCTCACTAGTAGCAGAGCACAGTAACAATGTACAGGGTACAGCAGGTATACACCTAGCCTCACTAGTAGCAGAGCACAGTAACAATGTACAGGGGTCAGCAGGTATACACCTAGCCTCACTAGTAGCAGAGCACAGTAACAATGTACAGGGGTCAGCAGGTATACCCCTAGCCTCACTAGTAGCAGAGCACAGTAACAATGTACAGGGTACAGCAGGTATACACCTAGCCTCACTAGTAGCAGAGCACAGTAACAATGTACAGGGGTCAGCAGGTATACACCTAGCCTCACTAGTAGCAGAGCACAGTAACAATGTACAGGGGTCAGCAGGTATACACCTAGCCTCACTAGTAGCAGAGCACAGTAACAATGTACAGGTTACAGCAGGTATACACCTAGCCTCACTAGTAGCAGAGCACAGTACAGGGGTCAGCAGGTATACACCTAGCCTCACTAGTAGCAGAGCACAGTAACAATGTACAGGGGTCAGCAGGTATACACCTAGCCTCACTAGTAGCAGAGCACAGTACAATGTACAGGGGTCAGCAGGTATACACCTAGCCTCACTAGTAGCAGAGCACAGTACAATGTACAGGGGTAAGCAGGTATACACCTAGTCTCACTAGTAGCAGAGCACAGTAACAATGTACAGGGGTCAGCAGGTATACACCTAGCCTCACCAGTAGCAGAGCACAGTAACAATGTACAGGGGTCAGCAGGTATACACCTAGCCTCACTAGTAGCAGAGCACAGTACAATGTACAGGAGGTGTACACCTAGCCTCACTAGTAGCAGAGCACAGTAACAATGTACAGGTTACAGCAGGTATACACCTAGCCTCACTAGTAGCAGAGCACAGTAACAATGTACAGGTTTCAGCATGTATACACCTAGCCTCACTAGTAGCAGAGCACAGTACAATGTACAGGGTACAGCAGGTATACACCTAGCCTCACTAGTAGCAGAGCACAGTAACAATGTACAGGTTACAGCAGGTATACACCTAGCCTCACTAGTAGCAGAACACAGTAACAACGTACAGGTTACAGCAGGTATACACCTAGCCTCACTAGTAGCAGAGCACAGTACAGGGGTCAGCAGGTATACACCTAGCCTCACTAGTAGCAGAGCACAGTACAATGTACAGTGGTCAGCAGGTATACACCTAGGCTTACTAGTAGCAGAGCACAGTAACAATGTACAGGGTCAGCAGGTATACACCTAGCCTCACTAGTAGCATAGCACAGTACAATGTACAGGGGTCAGCAGGTATACACCTAGCCTCACTAGTAGCAGAGCACAGTACAATGTACAGGGGTCAGCAGGTATACACCTAGTCTCACAAGTAGCAGAGCATAGTACAATGTACAGGGGTCAGCAGGTATACACCTAGCCTCACCAGTAGCAGAGCACAGTAACAATGTACAGGGGTCAGCAGGTATACACCTAGCCTCACTAGTAGCAGAGCACAGTACAATGTACAGGAGGTGTACACCTAGCCTCACTAGTAGCAGAGCACAGTAACAATGTACAGGTTACAGCAGGTATACACCTAGCCTCACTAGTAGCAGAACAGTAACAATGTACAGGGGTCAGCAGGTATACACCTAGCCTCACTAGTAGCAGAGCACAGTAACAATGTACAGGTTACAGCAGGTATACACCTAGCCTCACTAGTAGCAGAGCACAGTAACAATGTACAGGTTTCAGCAGGTATACACCTAGCCTCACTAGTAGCAGAGCACAGTACAATGTACAGGGTACAGCAGGTATACACCTAGCCTCACTAGTAGCAGAGCACAGTACAATGTACAGGGGTCAGCAGGTATACACCTAGCCTCACTAGTAGCAGAGCACAGTAACAATGTACAGGGTACAGCAGGTATACACCTAGCCTCACTAGTAGCAGAGCACAGTACAATGTACAGGGGTCAGAAGGTATACACCTAGCCTCACTAGTAGCAGAGCACAGTAACAATGTACAGGGGTCAGCAGGTATACACCTAGCCTCACTAGTAGCAGAGCACAGTACAATGTACAGGGGTCAGCAGGTATACACCTAGCCTCACTAGTAGCAGAGCACAGTAACAATGTACAGGGGTCAGCAGGTATACACCTAGCCTCACTAGTAGCAGAGCACAGTACAATGTACAGGAGGTATACACCTAGCCTCACTAGTAGCAGAGCACAGTAACAATGTACAGGAGGTATACACCTAGCCTCACTAGTAGCAGAGCACAGTACAATGTACAGGGGTCAGCAGGTGTACACCTAGCCTCACTAGTAGCAGAGCACAGTAACAATGTACAGGTTACAGCAGGTATACAACTAGCCTCACTAGTAGCAGAGCACAGTACAATGTACAGGGTACAGCAGGTATACACCTAGCCTCACTAGTAGCAGAGCACAGTAACAATGTACAGGGTACAGCAGGTATACACCTAGCCTCACTAGTAGTAGAGCACAGTACAATGTAAAGGGGTCAGCAGGTATACACCTAGCCTAACTAGTAGCAGAGCACAGTAACAATGTACAGGGTACAGCAGGTATACACCTAGCCTCACTAGTAGTAGAGCACAGTAACAATGTACAGGTTACAGCAGGTATACACCTAGCCTCACTAGTAGCAGAGCACAGTAACAATGTACAGGTTACAGCAGGTATACACCTAGCCTCACTAGTAGCAGAGCACAGTACAGGGGTCAGCAGGTATACACCTAGCCTCACTAGTAGCAGAGCACAGTAACAATGTACAGGGTACAGCAGGTATACACCTAGCCTCACTAGTAGCAGAGCACAGTACAGGGGTCAGCAGGTATACACCTAGCCTCACTAGTAGGAGAGCACAGTAACAATGTACAGGTTACAGCAGGTATACACCTAGCCTCACTAGTAGCAGAGCACAGTACAATGTACAGGGGTCAGCAGGTATACACCTAGCCTCACTAGTAGCAGAGCACAGTACAATGTACAGGGTACAGCAGGTATACACCTAGCCTCACTAGTAGCAGAGCACAGTACAATGTACAGGGGTCAGCAGGAATACACCTAGCCTCACTAGTAGCAGAGCACAGTACAATGTACAGGGGTCAGCAGGTATACACCTAGCCTCACTAGTAGCAGAGCACAGTAACAATGTACAGGGTACAGCAGGTATACACCTAGTCTCACTAGTAGCAGAGCACAGTAACAATGTACAGGTTACAGCAGGTATACACCTAGCCTCACTAGTAGCAGAGCACAGTAACAATGTACAGGGGTCAGCAGGTATACACCTAGCCTCACTAGTAGCAGAGCACAGTACAGGGGTCAGCAGGTATACACCTAGCCTCACTAGTAGCAGAGCACAGTAACAATGTACAGGTTACAGCAGGTATACACCTAGCCTCACTAGTAGCAGAGCACAGTACAATGTACAGGGGTCAGCAGGTATACACCTAGCCTCACTAGTAGCAGAGCACAGTACAATGTACAGGGTACAGCAGGTATACACCTAGCCTCACTAGTAGCAGAGCACAGTACAATGTACAGGGGTCAGCAGGAATACACCTAGCCTCACTAGTAGCAGAGCAGAGTAATAATGTACAGAGTACAGCAGGTATACACCTAGTCTCACTAGTAGCAGAGCACAGTAACAATGTACAGGTTACAGCAGGTATACACCTAGTCTCACTAGTAGCAGAGCACAGTAACAATGTACAGGTTACAGCAGGTATACACCTAGTCTCACTAGTAGCAGAGCACAGTAACAATGTACAGGTTACAGCAGGTATACACCTAGCCTCACTAGTAGCAGAGCACAGTACAGTGTACAGGGGTCAGCAGGTATACACCTAGCCTCACTAGTAGCAGAGCACAGTAACAATGTACAGGGTACAGCAGGTATACACCTAGCCTCACTAGTAGCAGAGCACAGTAACAATGTACAGGGTACAGCAGGTATACACCTAGCCTCACTAGTAGCAGAGCACAGTACAATGTACAGGGGTCAGCAGGTATTCACCTAGCCTCACTAGTAGCAGAGCACAGTACAATGTACAGGGGTACAGCAGGTATACACCTAGCCTCACTAGTAGCAGAGCACAGTACAATGTACAGGGTACAGCAGGTATACACCTAGCCTCACTAGTAGCAGAGCACAGTACAATGTACAGGGTACAGCAGGTATACACCTAGCCTCACTAGTAGCAGAGCACAGTACAATGTACAGGGGTACAGCAGGTATACACCTAGCCTCACTAGTAGCATAGCACAGTACAATGTACAGGTTACAGCAGGTATACACCTAGCCTCACTACTAGCAGAGCACAGTACAATGTACAGGATTCAGCAGGTATACACCTAGCCTCACTAGTAGCAGAGCACAGTAACAATGTACAGGGGTCAGCAGGTATACACCTAGCCTCACTAGTAACAGAGCACAGTACGATGTACAGGGGTCAACAGGTATACACCTAGCCTCACTAGTAGCAGAGCACAGTAACAATGTACAGGGTACAGCAGGTATACACCTAGCCTCACTAGTAGCAGAGCACAGTACAATGTACAGGGATCAGCAGGTATACACCTAGCCTCACTAGTATCAGAGCACAGTAACCATGTACAGGGGTCAGCAGGTATAAACCTAGCCTCACTAGTAGCAGAGCACAGTAACAATGTACAGGGTACAGCAGGTATAGACCTAGCCTCACTAGTAGCAGAGCACAGTAACAATGTACAGGTTACAGCAGGTATACACCTAGCCTCACTAGTAGCAGAGCACAGTACAATGTACAGGTTACAGCAGGTATACACCTAGCCTCACTAGTAGCAGAGCACAGTACAATGTACAGGGATCAGCAGGTATACACCTAGCCTCACTAGTATCAGAGCACAGTAACAATGTACAGGGGTCAGCAGGTATACACCTAGCCTCACTAGTAGCAGAGCACAGTACAATGTACAGGGTACAGCAGGTATACACCTAGCCTCACTAGTAGCAGAGCACAGTACAATGTACAGGTTACAGCAGGTATACACCTAGCCTCACTAGTAGCAGAGCACAGTAACAATGTACAGGGGTCAGCAGGTATATACCTAGCCTCACTAGTAGCAGAGCACAGTACAATGTACAGGATTCAGCAGGTATACACCTAGCCTCACTAGTAGCAGAGCACAGTAACAATGTACAGGGGTCAGCAGGTATACACCTAGCCTCATTAGTAGCAGAGCACAGTAACAATGTACAGGGGTCAGCAGGTATACACCTAGCCTCACTAGTAGCAGAGCACAGTAACAATGTACAGGGGTCAGCAAGTATACACCTAGCCTCACTAGTAGCAGAGCACAGTAACAATGTACAGGGTACAGCAGGTATACACCTAGCCTCACTAGTAGCAGAGCACAGTAACAATGTACAGGGTATAGCAGGTATACACCTAGCCTCACTAGTAGCAGAGCACAGTAGCAATGTACAGGGGTCAGCAGGTATACACCTAGCCTCACTAGTAGCAGAGCACAGTACAATGTACAGGATTCAGCAGGTATACACCTAGCCTCACTAGTAGCAGAGCACAGTAACAATGTATAGGGGTCAGCAGGTATACACCTAGCCTCACTAGTAGCAGAGCACAGTAACAATGTACAGGTTACAGCAGGTATACACCTAGCCTCACTAGTAGCAGAGCACAGTAGCAATGTACAGGGGTCAGCAGGTATACACCTAGCCTCACTAGTAGCAGAGCACAGTAGCAATGTACAGAGGTACAGCAGGTATACACCTAGCCTCACTAGTAGCAGAGCACAGTAACAATGTACAGGGGTCAGCAGGTATTCACCTAGCCTCACTAGTAGCAGAGCACAGTAACAATGTACAGGGTACAGTAGGTATACACCTAGCCTCACTAGTAGCAGAGCACAGTACAATGTACAGGTTACAGCAGGTATACACCTAGCCTCACTAGTAGCAGAGCACAGTAATAATGTACAGGGGTCAGCAGGTATACACTTAGCCTCACTAGTAGCAGAGCACAGTAACAATGTACAGGGGTCAGCAGGTATTCACCTAGCCTCACTAGTAGCAGAGCACAGTAACAATGTACAGGGTACAGCAGGTATACACCTAGGCTCACTAGTAGCAGAGCACAGTAACAATGTACAGGGGTACAGCAGGTATACACCTAGCCTCACTAGTAGCAGAGCACAGTAACAATGTACAGGTTACAGCAGGTATACACCTAGCCTCACTAGTAGCAGAGCACAGTAACAATGTACAGGGGTCAGCAGGTATACGCCTAGCCTCACTAGTAGCAGAGCACAGTAACAATGTACAGGGGTCAGCAGGTATACACCTAGCCTCACTAGTAGCAGAGCACAGTACAATGTACAGGTTACAGCAGGTATACACCTAGCCTCACTAGTAGCAGAGCACAGATCAAAGTACAGGTTACAGCAGGTATACACCTAGCCTCACTAGTAGCAGAGCACAGTACAATGTACATGGTACAGCAGGTATACACCTAGCCTCACTAGTAGCAGAGCACAGATCAAAGTACAGGTTACAGCAGGTATACACCTAGCCTCACTAGTAGCAGAGCACAGTAGCAATGTACAGAGGTACAGCAGGTATACACCTAGCCTCACTAGTAGCAGAGCACAGTAACAATGTACAGGGGTCAGCAGGTATACACCTAGCCTCACTAGTAGCAGAGCACAGTACAATGTACAGGGGTACAGCAGGTATACGCCTAGCTTCACTAGAAGCAGAGCACAGTACAATGTACAGGGTACAGCAGGTATACACCTAGCCTCACTAGTAGCAGAGCACAGTAACAATGTACAGGGTACAGCAGGTATACACCTAGCCTCACTAGTAGCAGAGCACAGTACAATGTACAGGGGTGAGCAGGTATACACCTAGCCTCACTAGTAGCAGAGCACAGTAACAACGTACAGGGTACAGCAGGTATACACCTAGCCTCACTAGTAGCAGAGCACAGTAACAATGTACAGGGTACAGCAGGTATACACCTAGCCTCACTAGTAGCAGAGCGCAGTACAATGTACAGGGGTCAGCAGGTATACACCTAGCCTCACTAGTAGCAGAGCACAGTAACAAAGTACAGGGTACAGCAGGTATACACCTAGCCTCACTAGTAGCAGAGCACAGTACAATGTACAGGGGTCAGCAGGTATACACCTAGCCTCACTAGTAGCAGAGCACAGTACAATGTACAGGGGTCAGCAGGTATACACCTAGCCTCACTAGTAGCAGAGCACAGTACAATGTACAGGGGTCAGCAGGTATACACCTAGCCTCACTAGTAGCAGAGCACAGTAACAATGTACAGGGGTCAGCAGGTATACACCTAGCCTCACTAGTAGCAGAGCACAGTACAATGTATAGGAGGTATACACCTAGCCTCACTAGTAGCAGAGCACAGTAACAATGTACAGGTTACAGCAGGTATACACCTAGCCTCACTAGTAGCAGAGCACAGTAACAATGTACAGGTTACAGCAGGTATACACCTAGCCTCACTAGTAGCAGAGCACAGTGCAGGGGTCAGCAGGTATACACCTAGCCTCACTAGTAGCAGAGCACAGTAACAATGTACAGGGGTCAGCAGGTATACACCTAGCCTCACTAGTAGCAGAGCACAGTACAATGTACAGGGGTCAGCAGGTATACACCTAGCCTCACTAGTAGCAGAGCACAGTACAATGTACAGGTTACAGCAGGTATACACCTAGCCTCACTAGTAGCCGAGCACAGTACAATGTACAGGGGTCAGCAGGTATACACCTAGTCTCACTAGTAGCAGAGCACAGTACAATGTACAGGGGTCAGCAGGTATACACCTAGCCTCACTAGTAGCAGAGCACAGTAACAATGTACAGGGTTCAGTAGGTATACACCTAGCCTCACTAGTAGCAGAGCACAGTAACAATGTACAGATTACAGCAGGTATACACCTAGCCTCACTAGTAGCAGAGCACAGTACAATGTACAGGGTACAGCAGGTATACACCTAGCCTCACTAGTAGCAGAGCACAGTAACAATGTACAGGTTACAGCAGGTATACACCTAGCCTCACTAGTAGCAGAGCACAGTACAATGTACAGGGGTCAGCAGGAATACACCTAGCCTCACTAGTAGCAGAGCACAGTACAATGTACAGGGGTCAGCAGGTATACACCTAGCCTCACTAGTAGCAGAGCACAGTAACAATGTACAGGGTACAGCAGGTATACACCTAGTCTCACTAGTAGCAGAGCACAGTAACAATGTACAGGTTACAGCAGGTATACACCTAGCCTCACTAGTAGCAGAGCACAGTAACAATGTACAGGGGTCAGCAGGTATACACCTAGCCTCACTAGTAGCAGAGCACAGTACAGGGGTCAGCAGGTATACACCTAGCCTCACTAGTAGCAGAGCACAGTAACAATGTACAGGTTACAGCAGGTATACACCTAGCCTCACTAGTAGCAGAGCACAGTACAATGTACAGGGGTCAGCAGGTATACACCTAGCCTCACTAGTAGCAGAGCACAGTACAATGTACAGGGTACAGCAGGTATACACCTAGCCTCACTAGTAGCAGAGCACAGTACAATGTACAGGGGTCAGCAGGAATACACCTAGCCTCACTAGTAGCAGAGCACAGTAACACTGTACAGGGGTCAGCAGGTATACACCTAGCCTCACTAGTAGCAGAGCACAGTAATAATGTACAGAGTACAGCAGGTATACACCTAGTCTCACTAGTAGCAGAGCACAGTAACAATGTACAGGTTACAGCAGGTATACACCTAGTCTCACTAGTAGCAGAGCACAGTAACAATGTACAGGTTACAGCAGGTATACACCTAGTCTCACTAGTAGCAGAGCACAGTAACAATGTACAGGTTACAGCAGGTATACACCTAGCCTCACTAGTAGCAGAGCACAGTACAGTGTACAGGGGTCAGCAGGTGTACACCTAGCCTCACTAGTAGCAGAGCACAGTAACAATGTACAGGGTACAGCAGGTATACACCTAGCCTCACTAGTAGCAGAGCACAGTAACAATGTACAGGGTACAGCAGGTATACACCTAGCCTCACTAGTAGCAGAGCACAGTACAATGTACAGGGGTCAGCAGGTATTCACCTAGCCTCACTAGTAGCAGAGCACAGTACAATGTACAGGGGTACAGCAGGTATACACCTAGCCTCACTAGTAGCAGAGCACAGTACAATGTACAGGGTACAGCAGGTATACACCTAGCCTCACTAGTAGCAGAGCACAGTACAATGTACAGGGTACAGCAGGTATACACCTAGCCTCACTAGTAGCAGAGCACAGTACAATGTACAGGGGTACAGCAGGTATACACCTAGCCTCACTAGTAGCAGAGCACAGTACAATGTACAGGTTACAGCAGGTATACACCTAGCCTCACTAGTAGCAGAGCACAGTACAATGTACAGGATTCAGCAGGTATACACCTAGCCTCACTAGTAGCAGAGCACAGTAACAATGTACAGGGGTCAGCAGGTATACACCTAGCCTCACTAGTAACAGAGCACAGTACGATGTACAGGGGTCAACAGGTATACACCTAGCCTCACTAGTAGCAGAGCACAGTAACAATGTACAGGGTACAGCAGGTATACACCTAGCCTCACTAGTAGCAGAGCACAGTACAATGTACAGGGATCAGCAGGTATCCACCTAGCCTCACTAGTATCAGAGCACAGTAACCATGTACAGGGGTCAGCAGGTATAAACCTAGCCTCACTAGTAGCAGAGCACAGTAACAATGTACAGGGTACAGCAGGTATAGACCTAGCCTCACTAGTAGCAGAGCACAGTAACAATGTACAGGGGTACAGCAGGTATACACCTAGCTTCACTAGTAGCAGAGCACAGTACAATGTACAGGTTACAGCAGGTATACACCTAGCCTCACTAGTAGCAGAGCACAGTACAATGTACAGGGATCAGCAGGTATACACCTAGCCTCACTAGTATCAGAGCACAGTAACAATGTACAGGGGTCAGCAGGTATACACCTAGCCTCACTAGTAGCAGAGCACAGTAACAATGTACAGGGGTCAGCAGGTATACACCTAGCCTCACTAGTAGCAGAGCACAGTACAATGTACAGGGTACAGCAGGTATACACCTATCCTCACTAGTAGCAGAGCACAGTACAATGTACAGGTTACAGCAGGTATACACCTAGCCTCACTAGTAGCAGAGCACAGTAACAATGTACAGGGGTCAGCAGGTATATACCTAGCTTCACTAGTAGCAGAGCACAGTACAATGTACAGGATTCAGCAGGTATACACCTAGCCTCACTAGTAGCAGAGCACAGTAACAATGTACAGGGGTCAGCAGGTATACACCTAGCCTCACTAGTAGCAGAGCACAGTAACAATGTACAGGGGTCAGCAGGTATACACCTAGCCTCACTAGTAGCAGAGCACAGTACAATGTACAGGGTACAGCAGGTATACACCTAGCCTCACTAGTAGCAGAGCACAGTACAATGTACAGGTTACAGCAGGTATACACCTAGCCTCACTAGTAGCAGAGCACAGTAACAATGTACAGGGGTCAGCAGGTATATACCTAGCCTCACTAGTAGCAGAGCACAGTACAATGTACAGGATTCAGCAGGTATACACCTAGCCTCACTAGTAGCAGAGCACAGTAACAATTTACAGGGGTCAGCAGGTATACACCTAGCCTCACTAGTAACAGAGCACAGTACGATGTACAGGGGTCAGCAGGTATACACCTAGCCTCACTAGTAGCAGAGCACAGTAACAATGTACAGGGTACAGCAGGTATACACCTAGCCTCACTAGTAGCAGAGCACAGTACAATGTACAGGGATCAGCAGGTATACACCTAGCCTCACTAGTATCAGAGCACAGTAACAATGTACAGGGGTCAGCAGGTATACACCTAGCCTCACTAGTAGCAGAGCACAGTAACAATGTACAGGGTACAGCAGGTATACACCTAGCCTCACTAGTAGCAGTGCACAGTACAATGTACAGGTTACAGCAGGTATACACCTAGCCTCACTAGTAGCAGAGCACAGTACAATGTACAGGGTACAGCAGGTATACACCTAGCCTCACTAGTAGCAGAGCACAGTACAATGTACAGGTTACAGCAGGTATAAACCTAGCCTCACTAGTAGTAGAGCACAGTAACAATGTACAGGTTACAGCAGGTATACACCTAGCCTCACTAGTATCAGAGCACAGTAACAATGTACAGGGGTCAGCAGGTATACACCTAGCCTCACTAGTAGCAGAGCACAGTACAATGTACAGGGGTCAGCAGGTATACACCTAGCCTCACTAGTAGCAGAGCACAGTAACAATGTACAGGGGTCAGCAGGTATACACCTAGCCTCACTAGTAGCAGAGCACAGTAACAATGTACAGGGGTCAGCAAGTATACACCTAGCCTCACTAGTAGCAGAGCACAGTAACAATGTACAGGGTACAGCAGGTATACACCTAGCCTCACTAGTAGCAGAGCACAGTAACAATGTACAGGGTATAGCAGGTATACACCTAGCCTCACTAGTAGCAGAGCACAGTAGCAATGTACAGGGGTCAGCAGGTATACACCTAGCCTCACTAGTAGCAGAGCACAGTACAATGTACAGGATTCAGCAGGTATACACCTAGCCTCACTAGTAGCAGAGCACAGTAACAATGTATAGGGGTCAGCAGGTATACACCTAGCCTCACTAGTAGCAGAGCACAGTAACAATGTACAGGTTACAGCAGGTATACACCTAGCCTCACTAGTAGCAGAGCACAGTAGCAATGTACAGGGGTCAGCAGGTATACACCTAGCCTCACTAGTAGCAGAGCACAGTAGCAATGTACAGAGGTACAGCAGGTATACACCTAGCCTCACTAGTAGCAGAGCACAGTAACAATGTACAGGGGTCAGCAGGTATTCACCTAGCCTCACTAGTAGCAGAGCACAGTAACAATGTACAGGGTACAGCAGGTATACACCTAGCCTCACTAGTAGCAGAGCACAGTACAATGTACAGGTTACAGCAGGTATACACCTAGCCTCACTAGTAGCAGAGCACAGTAATAATGTACAGGGGTCAGCAGGTATACACCTAGCCTCACTAGTAGCAGAGCACAGTAACAATGTACAGGGGTCAGCAGGTATTCACCTAGCCTCACTAGTAGCAGAGCACAGTAACAATGTACAGGGTACAGCAGGTATACACCTAGGCTCACTAGTAGCAGAGCACAGTAACAATGTACAGGGGTACAGCAGGTATACACCTAGCCTCACTAGTAGCAGAGCACAGTAACAATGTACAGGTTACAGCAGGTATACACCTAGCCTCACTAGTAGCAGAGCACAGTAACAATGTACAGGGGTCAGCAGGTATACGCCTAGCCTCACTAGTAGCAGAGCACAGTAACAATGTACAGGGGTCAGCAGGTATACACCTAGCCTCACTAGTAGCAGAGCACAGTACAATGTACAGGTTACAGCAGGTATACACCTAGCCTCACTAGTAGCAGAGCACAGATCAAAGTACAGGTTACAGCAGGTATACACCTAGCCTCACTAGTAGCAGAGCACAGTACAATGTACATGGTACAGCAGGTATACACCTAGCCTCACTAGTAGCAGAGCACAGATCAAAGTACAGGTTACAGCAGGTATACACCTAGCCTCACTAGTAGCAGAGCACAGTACAGGGGTCAGCAGGTATACACCTAGCCTCACTAGTAGCAGAGCACAGTAACAATGTACAGGGGTCAGCAGGTATACACCTAGCCTCACTAGTAGCAGAGCACAGTACAATGTACAGGGGTACAGCAGGTATACGCCTAGCTTCACTAGAAGCAGAGCACAGTACAATGTACAGGGTACAGCAGGTATACACCTAGCCTCACTAGTAGCAGAGCACAGTAACAATGTACAGGGTACAGCAGGTATACACCTAACCTCACTAGTAGCAGAGCACAGTACAATGTACAGAGGTGAGCAGGTATACACCTAGCCTCACTAGTAGCAGAGCACAGTAACAACGTACAGGGTACAGCAGGTATACACCTAGCCTCACTAGTAGCAGAGCACAGTAACAATGTACAGGGTACAGCAGGTATACACCTAGCCTCACTAGTAGCAGAGCGCAGTACAATGTACAGGGGTCAGCAGGTATACACCTAGCCTCACTAGTAGCAGAGCACAGTAACAAAGTACAGGGTACAGCAGGTATACACCTAGCCTCACTAGTAGCAGAGCACAGTACAATGTACAGGGGTCAGCAGGTATACACCTAGCCTCACTAGTAGCAGAGCACAGTACAATGTACAGGGGTCAGCAGGTATACACCTAGCCTCACTAGTAGCAGAGCACAGTACAATGTACAGGGGTCAGCAGGTATACACCTAGCCTCACTAGTAGCAGAGCACAGTAACAATGTACAGGGGTCAGCAGGTATACACCTAGCCTCACTAGTAGCAGAGCACAGTACAATGTATAGGAGGTATACACCTAGCCTCACTAGTAGCAGAGCACAGTAACAATGTACAGGTTACAGCAGGTATACACCTAGCCTCACTAGTAGCAGAGCACAGTAACAATGTACAGGTTACAGCAGGTATACACCTAGCCTCACTAGTAGCAGAGCACAGTGCAGGGGTCAGCAGGTATACACCTAGCCTCACTAGTAGCAGAGCACAGTAACAATGTACAGGGGTCAGCAGGTATACACCTAGCCTCACTAGTAGCAGAGCACAGTACAATGTACAGGGGTCAGCAGGTATACACCTAGCCTCACTAGTAGCAGAGCACAGTACAATGTACGGGGTACAGCAGGTATACACCTAGCCTCACTAGTAGCCGAGCACAGTACAATGTACAGGGGTCAGCAGGTATACACCTAGTCTCACTAGTAGCAGAGCACAGTACAATGTACAGGGGTCAGCAGGTATACACCTAGCCTCACTAGTAGCAGAGCACAGTAACAATGTACAGATTACAGCAGGTATACACCTAGCCTCACTAGTAGCAGAGCACAGTACAATGTACAGGGTACAGCAGGTATACACCTAGCCTCACTAGTAGCAGAGCACAGTAACAATGTACAGGTTACAGCAGGTATACACCTAGCCTCACTAGTAGCAGAGCACAGTAACAATGTACAGGTTACAGCAGGTATACACCTAGCGTCACTAGTAGCAGAGCACAGTACAGGGGTCAGCAGGTATACACCTAGCCTCACTAGTAGCAGAGCACAGTACAATGTACAGGGTACAGCAGGTATACACCTAGCCTCACTAGTAGCAGAGCACAGTAACAATGTACAGGGTACAGCAGGTATACACCTAGCCTCACTAGTAGCAGAGCACAGTAACAATGTACAGGGTACAGCAGGTATACACCTAGCCTCACTAGTATCAGAGCACAGTACAATGTACAGGGGTCAGCAGGTATACACCTAGCCTCACTAGTAGCAGAGCACAGTACAATCTACTTGAGGTATACACCTAGCCTCACTAGTAGCAGAGCACAGTAACAATGTACAGGTTACAGCAGGTATACACCTAGCCTCACTAGTAGCAGAGCACAGTACAATGTACAGGGGTCAGCAGGTGTACACCTAGCCTCAATAGTAGCAGAGCACAGTACAATGTACAGGGTACAGCAGGTATACACCTAGCCTCACTAGTAGCAGAGCACAGTAACAATGTACAGGTTACAGCAGGTATACACCTAGCCTCACTAGTAGCAGAGCACAGTAACAATGTACAGGGTACAGCAGGTATACACCTAGCCTCACTAGTAGCAGAGCACAGTACAATGTACAGGGTACAGCAGGTACACACCTAGCCTCACTAGTAGCAGAGCACAGTAACAATGTACAGGGTACAGCAGGTATACACCTAGCCTCACTAGTAGCAGAGCACAGTAACAATGTACAGGTTACAGCAGGTATACACCTAGCCTCACTAGTAGCAGAGCACAGTAACAATGTACAGGGGTCAGCAGGTATACACCTAGCCTCACTAGTAGCAGAGCACAGTACAATGTACAGGTTACAGCAGGTATACACCTAGCCTCACTAGTAGCAGAGCACAGTACAATGTACAGGGGTCAGCAGGTATACACCTAGCCTCACTAGTAGCAGAGCACAGTAATAATGTACAGGTTACAGCAGGTATACACCTAGTCTCACTAGTAGCAGAGCACAGTAACAATGTACAGGTTACAGCAGGTATACACCTAGCCTCACTAGTAGCAGAGCACAGTAACAATGTACAGGTTACAGCAGGTATACACCTAGCCTCACTAGTAGCAGAGCACAGTACAGTGTACAGGGGTCAGCAGGTATACACCTAGCCTCACTAGTAGCAGAGCACAGTAACAATGTACAGGATTCAGCAGGTATACACCTAGCCTCACTAGTAGCAGAGCACAGTACGATGTACAGGGGTCAGCAGGTATACACCTAGCCTCACTAGTAGCAGAGCACAGTACAATGTACAGGTTACAGCAGGTATACACCTAGCCTCACTAGTAGCAGAGCACAGTACAATGTACAGGGATCAGCAGGTATACACCTAGCCTCACTAGTATCAGAGCACAGTAACAATGTACAGGGGTCAGCAGGTATACACCTAGCATGACTAGTAGCAGAGCACAGTAGCAATGTACAGGGTACAGCAGGTATACACCTAGCCTCACTAGTAGCAGAGCACAGTACAATGTACAGGGGTCAGCAGGTATACACCTAGCCTCACTAGTAGCAGAGCACAGTACAATGTACAGGGGTCAGCAGGTATACACCTAGCCTCACTAGTAGCAGAGCACAGTAACAATGTACAGGGGTCAGCAGGTATACACCTAGCCTCACTAGTAGCAGAGCACAGTAGCAATGTACAGGGTACAGCAGGTATACACCTAGCCTCACTAGTAGCAAAGCACAGTACAATGTACAGGGGTCAGCAGGTATACACCTAGCCTCACTAGTAGCAGAGCACATTACAATGTACAGGGGTCAGCAGGTATATACACCTAGCCTCACTAGTAGCAGTGCACAGTAACAATGTACAGGGGTCAGCAGGTATACACCTAGCCTCACTAGTAGCAGAGCACAGTAACAATGTACAGGTTACAGCAGGTATACACCTAGCCTCACTAGTAGCAGAGCACAGTACAATGTACAGGGTACAGCAGGTATACACCTAGCCTCACTAGTAACAGAGCACAGTAACAATGTACAGGGGTCAGCAGGTATACACCTAGCCTCACTAGTAGCAGAGCACAGTAACAATGTACAGGGGTCAGCAGGTATACACCTAGCCTCACTAGTAGCAGAGCACAGTACAATGTACAGGGTACAGCAGGTATACACCTAGCCTCACTAGTAGCAGAGCACAGTACAATGTACAGGGTACAGCAGGTATACACCTAGCCTCACTAGTAGCAGAGCACAGTACAATGTACAGGGTACAGCAGGTATACACCTAGCCTCACTAGTAGCAGAGCACAGTACAATGTACAGGGTACAGCAGGTATACACCTAGCCTCACTAGTAGCAGAGCACAGTAACAATGTACAGGGGTCAGCAGGTATACACCTAGCCTCACTAGTAGCAGAGCACAGTACAATGTACAGGGTACAGCAGGTATACACCTAGCC
Source organism: Taudactylus pleione (assembly GCA_031769625.1). Taxonomy (NCBI): domain Eukaryota; kingdom Metazoa; phylum Chordata; class Amphibia; order Anura; family Myobatrachidae; genus Taudactylus; species Taudactylus pleione. Next base: position 1,583,683 of record JAUIMM010001041.1, on the reverse strand, counting down.
TCACTAGTAGCAGAGCACAGTACAATGTACAGGGTACAGCAGGTATACACCTAGCCTCACTAGTAGCAGAGCACAGTACAATGTACAGGGTACAGCAGGTATACACCTAGCCTCACTAGTAGCAGAGCACAGTACAATGTACAGGGATCAGCAGGTATACACCTAGCCTCACTAGTATCAGAGCACAGTAACAATGTACAGGGGTCAGCAGGTATACACCTAGCCTGACTAGTAGCAGAGCACAGTAGCAATGTACAGGGTACAGCAGGTATACACCTAGCCTCACTAGTAGCAGAGCACAGTACAATGTACAGGGGTCAGCAGGTATACACCTAGCCTCACTAGTAGCAGAGCACAGTACAATGTACAGGGGTCAGCAGGTATACACCTAGCCTCACTAGTAGCAGAGCACAGTAACAATGTACAGGGGTCAGCAGGTATACACCTAGCCTCACTAGTAGCAGAGCACAGTAGCAATGTACAGGGTACAGCAGGTATACACCTAGCCTCACTAGTAGCAGAGCACAGTACAATGTACAGGGGTCAGCAGGTATACACCTAGCCTCACTAGTAGCAGAGCACATTACAATGTACAGGGGTCAGCAGGTATATACACCTAGCCTCACTAGTAGCAGTGCACAGTAACAATGTACAGGGGTCAGCAGGTATACACCTAGCCTCACTAGTAGCAGAGCACAGTAACAATGTACAGGTTACAGCAGGTATACACCTAGCCTCACTAGTAGCAGAGCACAGTACAATGTACAGGGTACAGCAGGTATACACCTAGCCTCACTAGTAACAGAGCACAGTAACAATGTACAGGGGTCAGCAGGTATACACCTAGCCTCACTAGTAGCAGAGCACAGTAACAATGTACAGGGGTCAGCAGGTATACACCTAGCCTCACTAGTAGCAGAGCACAGTACAATGTACAGGGTACAGCAGGTATACACCTAGCCTCACTAGTAGCAGAGCACAGTACAATGTACAGGGTACAGCAGGTATACACCTAGCCTCACTAGTAGCAGAGCACAGTACAATGTACAGGGTACAGCAGGTATACACCTAGCCTCACTAGTAGCAGAGCACAGTACAATGTACAGGGTACAGCAGGTATACACCTAGCCTCACTAGTAGCAGAGCACAGTAACAATGTACAGGGGTCAGCAGGTATACACCTAGCCTCACTAGTAGCAGAGCAGAATGTGCACAGGGTTAAAATGGCACCTGCTTTTTATACCCCCTAGCTAGCCCTGTCCAATATTAAAATTTTCAACCAATCATGAGGATCCTCGAGTGTTGTTTGGTAAACTCACGATCTATCGGGCACGATCTCATGATTTGGACTTCCGGCGCCGTGCAGGATAGATCGTGGGATCGTGATTCTAATTGGCAGCTTTTTAGACCAAATCGTGACGACTGCCGGGGAGCTCCCGGGGAGGGTTCAGTGGAAATCGTACACGATGTCGGATCGTGAGCACATCGCCAAGTGTGTAGGCACCTTGAGTCTGTTACTCGGTAGGGATTGTGACAGACTTCGTGTGTATACTAAGTGCCGGGTAACCACTGGGGCTGACAGCAGGGAATTGGTGTGTCCAGAAAGGGATAGAACTGGCTGCGGGTGGCACAGCCGGCGGGAATGGCGTTCCCCCTCGGTCGGCGCCCCTGGCAAGTGCCATCCTGGCCAATAGGAAGAAACGTCCCTGTTCCCTAGGATGCTATGTCAGCCCCCTAAGGAGCAGGTAACCAGCATCTTGCACCAACATAATCACTTGTCTATGGGTAGACATTTCCCAATACCAGTCCCCATGTGAAGGTCCCTATATAGAGCCCTGCGTCCTCGCCTTTTAGCCATCCAGCTGCCTCGCTGACCCTTTTTAATTTGACTGAAAGATTTATGGACCTTTAATTTTGTCCAAAATTAATTGCTCAACCCAGACTTAATCATTTGTGTAAAATTTGCTATAAAGATAATTAAACTATCAACAAAATTCAATTTCATTCCCCCTTAGGCTCACGCTGGGTGTTTGTGCAGGAAAGTCAAATACAACATGGTACCGAGTGCAGAAACACTGTAATATATTCATTTTGCCGGCAGCATTTTAATATGTTTATTCAAGTTAATTCTCTGTCAATAATTTGCAGCAACTCTGTGACTGTCTGCCCTCTGCTAGGACCGGCCCCCACTGGCTGTACGGAGAGGAAATCGGCTCATTAATATGCTCAGGTTTTATGATACCACAATACAGGGGACACATTATGCTGCCACAATACAGGGGACACATTATGCTGCCACAATACAGGGGATACATAATGCTGCCACAATACAGGGGATACATAATGCTGTCACAATACAGGGGATACATTATGCTGCCACAATACAGGGGATACATTATGCTGCCAAAATACAGGGGATACGTTATGCTGCCAAAATACAGGGGATACGTTATGCTGCAACAATACAGAGGATATGTGACAATACAGAGGATACATTATGCTGCCACAATACAGGGGATACATAATGCTGCCACAATATAGGGGATACGTTATGCTGCCACAATACAGAGGATACGCGACAATAGAGGGGATACATTATGCTGCCACAATACAAGGGATACATTATGCTGCCACAGTACAGGGGATACATTATGTTGCCACAATACAGAGGATACGTGATGCTGCCACAATACAGGGGATAGGTGATGCTGCCACAATACAGGGGATAGGTGATGCTGCCACAATACAGGGGATAGGTGATGCTGCCACAATACAGGGGATACATTATGCTGCCACAATACAGGGGATACATTATGCTGCCACAATATAGGGGATACATAATGCTGCCACAATACAGGGAATACATAATGCTGCCACAATACAGAGGATACATGATGATGCCACAATACAGGGGATACGTGACAATACAGGGGATACATTATGCTGCCACAATACAGGGGATACATTATGCTGCCACAATACAGGGGATACGTTATGCTGCCACAATACAGAGGATACGTGACAATACAGAGGATACATTATGCTGCCACAGTACAGGGGATACATTATGCTGCCACAATAGAGGGGATACATAATGCTGCCACAATACAGGGGATACATTATGCTGCCACAATATAGGGGATAAGTTATCCTGCCACAATACAGAGGATACGTGACAATAGAGGGGATACATTATGCTGCCACAGTACAGGGGATACATTATGCTGCCACAATATAGGGGATACATAATGCTGCCACAATACAGGGAAACATAATGCTGCCACAATACAGAGGATACATGGATGCTGCCACAATACAGGGGATACGTGACAATACAGGGGATACATTATGCTGCCACAATACAGGGGATACATTATGCTGCCACAATACAGGGGATACTTTATGCTGCCACAATACAGGGGATACATTTATATTGCCATAATACAGAGGATACGTGATGCTGCCACAATACAGGGGATACATTATGCTGCCACAATATAGGGGATACATTATGCTGCCACAACACAGGGGATACGTGATGCTGCCACAATACAGGGGATACATTATGCTGACACAATATAGGGGATACATAATACTGCCACAATACAGGGAATACATAATGCTGCCACAATACAGAGGATACATGATGCTGCCACAATACAGGGGATACGTGACAATACAGGGGATACATTCTGCTGCCACAATACAGGGGATACGTTATGCTGCCACAATACAAGGGATACATTATGCTGCCACAATACAGGGGATATGTTATGCTGCCACAATATAGGGGATACATTATGTTGCCACAATACAGAGGATACGTGATGCTGCCACAATACAGGGGATACATTATGCTGCCACAATACAGGGGATACGTGATGCTGCCACAATACAGGGGATGGATACCTATTTAAAACCTCTATGCAATCCTGTCTATACCTTCTAAAATTGTCGCTATTTAGCGTTATGAGTCGCACAAGAAATAAATGCTTTCAGACTCTGAGTGTGGTTCCAAAGCACAAAAAGTTATTATTCAATATAAAAACAGATGGTTACACGTTGTGATCTAAAGACAATTAGCGCAAATAAATCATACAGACCCAAGGTACAGTTGTTACATATGCACGCGCTCTGGACCCAGTACATTTTAATGTTTTAACTCTCTATAGTCCATAGTTTGCAGACGCATATTGCGATCTTCTCACCGATGATACCGGAAATCTGTTGAAACACAGTGGATCAGTACAACACCAAACACGGTCTGCTTACTATGTACTAACCCTTAGATATCAAATAACATTTATTTCATAACATTAATAATTACTGAATAAACCATGAATATTACACTTCAATGCTAGGGAACCTTTTATGTAAGTGTGCAGTGTGTAAGTATTGGGTAATTAAGAAAAGACGTTAGTTAGCGCTGTGCGACTACATGTTTGTGGAGTACACCATGGTACGTGTTTTGCAGGGTTAATCATTTTATATGTTTTGGTGACTGTCTGTATTTCTATGATGAGGACTTTTAACGATTGCATGGGAATCGCACAACGCTAAATAATAGCATCGCGTATGTACTTAATGGGCGAGATTCACTAAAATGGCGCTGGGCGGCCAGTCGCAAAATGGCGTCTCGTTGTCATTCGCAAAATGGCGTCACGCAGATTTAATTTTAAACTGATCCTGTCTCAGCCAGTTATCCGGCTTCGTCAAGGGATACATAATGCTGCCACAATACAGGGGATACATAATGCTGCCACAATACAGGGGATACATAATGCTGCCACAATACAGGGGATACATTATGCTGCCACAATACAGGGGATACATAATGCTGCCACAAAACAGGGGATACGTGATGCTGCCACAATACAGGGGATACGTGATGCTGCCACAATACAGGGGATGGATACCTATTTAAAACCTCTATGCAATCCTGTCTATACCTTCTAAAATTGTCGCTATTTAGCGTTATGAGTCGCACAAGAAATAAATGCTTTCAGACTCTGAGTGTGGTTCCAAAGCACAAAAAGTTATTATTCAATATAAAAACAGATGGTTACACGTTGTGATCTAAAGACAATTAGCGCAAATAAATCATACAGACCCAAGGTACAGTTGTTACATATGCACGCGCTCTGGACCCAGTACATTTTAATGTTTTAACTCTCTATAGTCCATAGTTTGCAGACGCATATTGCGATCTTCTCACCGATGATACCGGAAATCTGTTGAAACACAGTGGATCAGTACAACACCAAACACGGTCTGCTTACTATGTACTAACCCTTAGATATCAAATAACATTTATTTCATAACATTAATAATTACTGAATAAACCATGAATATTACACTTCAATGCTAGGGAACCTTTTATGTAAGTGTGCAGTGTGTAAGTATTGGGTAATTAAGAAAAGACGTTAGTTAGCGCTGTGCGACTACATGTTTGTGGAGTACACCATGGTACGTGTTTTGCAGGGTTAATCATTTTATATGTTTTGGTGACTGTCTGTATTTCTATGATGAGGACTTTTAACGATTGCATGGGAATCGCACAACGCTAAATAATAGCATCGCGTATGTACTTAATGGGCGAGATTCACTAAAATGGCGCTGGGCGGCCAGTCGCAAAATGGCGTCTCGTTGCCATTCGCAAAATGGCGTCACGCAGATTTAATTTTAAACTGATCCTGTCTCAGCCAGTTATCCGGCTTCGTCAAGGGATACATAATGCTGTCACAATACAGGGGATACGTGATGCTGTCACAATACAGGGGATACATTATGCTGCCACAATACAGGGGATACATTATGCTGCGACAATACAGGGGATACATAATGCTGCCACAATACAGGGGATACGTTATGCTGCCACAATACAGGGGATACGTGATGCTGCCACAATACAGGGGATACGTTATGCTGCCACAATACAGGGGATACGTAATGCTGCGACAATACAGGGGATACATAATGCTGCGACAATACAGGGGATACATAATGCTGTCACAATACAGGGGATACGTGATGCTGTCACAATACAGGGGATACATTATGCTGCCACAATACAGGGGATACATTATGCTGCGACAATACAGGGGATACATAATGCTGCCACAATACAGGGGATACGTTATGCTGCCACAATACAGGGGATACGTGATGCTGTCACAATACAGGGATACGTGATGCTGTCACAATACAGGGGATACGTGATGCTTCCACAATACAGGGGATACGTGATGCTGCCACAATACAGGGGATACGTGATGCTGTCACAATACAGGGGATACGTGATGCTGCCACAATACAGGGGATACGTGATGCTGCCACAATACAGGGGATACACAGCAGCCAGGTATCACTACCAAAACCAGTGATGTCACATAAATGGGCGGAGCCTGTTTATTGCAGACATACATAAGATGGGAGGAGCCGGTTTATTGCAGACATATATAAGATGGGCGGAGCCTGTTTATTGCAGACATACATAAGATGGGAGGAGCCGGTTTATTGCAGACATATATAAGATGGGCGGAGCCTGTCTATTGCAGACATATATAAGATGGGCGGAGCCTGTCTATTGCAGACATACATAAGATGGGCGGAGCCTGTTTATTGCAGACATATATAAGATGGGCGGAGCCTGTCTATTGCAGACATATATAAGATGGGCGGAGCCTGTCTATTGCAGAGATATATAAGATGGGCGGAGAAAAGTTCATTAATTTACAAAACAGAAATTGCTAGACAATGTTATTAATAACCGAGCTCCCCACTTGCACCGTATGCTACGTAATACTTAAGTTCGTAAAACCTCCTCAAATAGACTTTGGTGCTGTAAGATAAACACCCCACACTTCATTTTATTATATTACAATATGTGGACGATAATACTGAATTTATACCCTGAATAACGGTCTATGAGAAGAAATACAACCATTTGTGTGTGTAATGTACAAGTCAGGTTAGGGGGTGCTATAGAGAGTCACGAATTACAGGGCAGGAGCATCAGACAGATTGCAGAGGACCTACCTTGTTCCTGATGCTCTACAGCAGTTGGAAAAACAAATGAACTAAATCAATGAACAGCGCTGAATATTTATATATAAATAAAAAACATTATATATATAAAGTTATAAACAATTAAAGTGTCTGCTGTAAATATAAACTATATAAATGAAAAAAGCTGCAATCTGTGGTGTTAATCACTTGGTATACCAATATAAGAAAAAGGATCACAAACTATCAATCAAGACAGCGCTGAAATAATAAAGGGAGTGTAGTTTGGAAGATTTGATCCACTTAAGAATGAGCACACTAATCTATTGTTCCGTGTAGAAAGTTACAAAGTCAGCCGCAAAAATACTTTGTTGTTTGGGAAGGGATACAATAGTCCAGCATGTGTTTGTATCTCACCCTTCGTTGGTCTGATAGGGAAATCCTCAGGATGTTATGAGGCGGAATAAGCGTGATGCAGGAACCTCAATCCCCCTGGGCAGCCCCCCGTGTGGAGAGCGTGCAGCAAATGGTTACCGGGTAATGTGTACGGCGCCGACACCGGACTGGACCTCCGTCTCTATCCTACTGCAGGGAGAGTGTGTGCGGCAGATCTTATCAGAGGGTCTGGTTCTGCGCTGGCAGCTGTTAGACAATTCCCAACCCCATCCGTCTGTGGGGGGAGAGTGTACACCTTTGGGGAGCCCAGCTGTAGGCTCAATGTCCGCCCCAGAGCGCACGTGATAGTTGTGCTAAGTCCGGCTCGCTTCCAGTGAGTAGCAGGGATGTGACCGAGGCTCGAAGTGGTGGCTGGTAATTAGCAGCTCTTGGCAGCAGGATAAGTGCTGAAATGTGGCTGTGGATTTCAGCAGATAGATGTAGTAATCTTGTCCTAAACCCTAACGCGTTTCTTCTGTGTAACGAAAAAAATAAGTGTTTTCCTTTCTCCATCTGATCCTGTGGGCGGCGGGCCTATTTTCATTGGAGACCTGGAGACCCATTGTTAATCCGGCCCTGGCTAGAACTGTCGCTGTTATTGTCCATGGGATAATTATTATTACCTCCATCGAGTATTACAGGTAGGGAGGCCGATCCCGGCTCATTTTTTTCAATCCCGGGCTGAAGACATTTTAATCCCGAAAATCCCGGGACTGGAGGCACCAAATCCAGGATTAAAATCCCACCGTTTATGCCCGGAATCCCGCCGACCCTGATCCCAGGATTGGCTTCCCTAATTATGGGAAATATCTGAAGAATAAAATTGCCATATTTTATCATTCATTAAATCAAAATAAATGCTACGATTTCAGTCTCAATGATTTTTATGTAAAAGACCTGGGACAGTCTTGAAGATGGTAACAGACAGTGGTTCTCCAACTCAGTCCTCAGGTCCCCACACAGTTCACGTTTTCCAGGTCACCTAGCAGGTGCACAGGGGTACTCATTACTCACTGACACATTTTAAAAGTTTCACAGGTAGAGCTAATTATTTCCAGATTCTGTGAGGAGACCTGGAAAAAATGCACTGTTTGGGGTCCTGAGGAGCGAGTTTGAGAACTTGTGCTTTAAGGGATAATTTGCAATGTATGTATGTGGAAAAGCATAACATCAGTAAATGTAATATTGTCACTCTTATGTTGTGACTGTCCTATTAATTCAACAAATAATGTTCTGACTTTGTGTTCTTACATAATTCAAGGGCCAAGTAAGGTTGTTTTTTTTTTTCCAACACTACAGGACAGACAACTGTTTGTTTTACAACACTTCAGGGATAAACAAAATACTTCTTGGGGTATATTTACTAAAGTGAGAGTTTTTAGAAGTGGAGATGTTGTCCATAGCAACCAGATTCTAGCTATTATCTTCTAGAAGGCGCTAGTTAAATGTTAAGTAGACTCTGATTGGTTGCTATTGGCAACATCTGCACTTCCAAATAATCTCACTTTAGTAAATATACCCCCTTTAGTGTCAGCTCTTGAACAACATCTTACTGGCAGAAATGGCTAATAATGAGGGTAAAACAAGAGATATGGTAAGAACTTACCTTTGTTATCTCTGTTTCTACGAAGTCCATAGGGTCCACAGGGTTGACCTTGGGGTATAGCTGGATCTGGATCCACGGGCACCACGCAGTTAAAGCTTTGCTGCTCCCAGGATGCACTTGGGTCCATCCTCCTCTATATTTCGCCCCCGGCCACAGGCACCTCAGTTGGTAAGCAGCTAAGGCCGGAGGAGGAGACTAAACAGAGAGAAGGAAGACTGGAACACACAAGAAACCATACTCACAGAAATGGGAGACGGAAACCGGTGACCAGCCACACAGCCCATTTGAAGCCAGGTGCGTCAGGGCGGGCGCCCTGTGGACCCTATGGACTTCGTAGAAACAGAGATAACAAAGGTAAGTTCTTACCATATCTCTTGTTTTCTACTTCAGGGTCCATAGGGGGTCCACAGGGTTGACCTTGGGGATGTCCCAAAGCAGTTCAACTAAGGGCGGGGACGCTCCTGTGCTGAAAGGAGTACCCGGCGCCCAAAGGATGCATCCTGAGAGGCAAAGGTGTCAAACGCATAGAACCTCAAAAACGTTTGAATGGAAGACCAAGTGGCCGCCTTACACAGCTGAACAGCGGAGGCGCCACGTCTAGCAGCCCAAGAGGGACCCACAGAACGAGTGGAATGAGCCTTAACAGAGGCTGGCACAGGTAAACCCTCCTGTGCATAAGCCTCACAAATAACTGAACGAAGCCAACGGGCTAACGTTTGCTTGTTGGCAGGCCAACCCCTCTTGTGAAAACCGAAGAGGACAAACAATGAATCCGACTTCCTAACTGAAGCAGTCCGGTCCACATAGATTCTAAGTGCCCGGACTACATCCAAGGAAGCCTCACCAGCTGAAAGATCAGGTGACTGAAAAGCTGGCACGACAAGCTCCTGATTAATGTGGAACTTGGAGACCACTTTGGGCAAAAATTCAGGACGAGTGCGGAGCACCGCTCTGTCCTGATGAAAATTCAGAAAAGGGGGGCGACAGGAAAGCGCCCCCAACTCTGACACCCTCCTGGCAGAAGCAATTGCTAGGAGAAAAACGGTCTTGAACGTCAGCCACTTGAGGTCCACCACCTCAAGAGGCTCAAAAGGAGGACCCTGCAAGACCCGTAGCACCACCGCCAAGTCCCAAGGAGCCACAGGAGGCACGAAGGGAGGCTGTATCCTGAGAACACCCTGGAAAAAGGTGTTAACATCCGGTAGTGTAGCAATCCATCGCTGAAACCACACGGACAAAGCAGACACATGAACCTTCAGAGAGGCCAGGCGTAAGCCGAGGTCCAAACCTGATTGAAGAAACTCCAAGATTCTGGAAACCCGGAACACCTGAGGATCATAGTTTCTGGATTCACACCACTGAAAGTAAGTGCGCCACACCCTGTGGTAAATCCGTGCGGAGGCAGGCTTGCGTGCCCTAAGCATGGTACCAATGACCGAACTGGAGAAACCCCTAGACCTCAAGACGGCTGTCCCAAGAGCCACGCCGTCAAAGACAGCCGACCCAGATCCGGGTAAAGGCAGGGCCCTTGAGACAACAGGTCCCGACGCTGAGGAAGAAGGTACGGAGCGTCGATGGAGAGACACCTCAGATCGGAGTACCAAGGACGTCTGGGCCACGCCGGAGCAACCAGCACGAGCGTGCCGCCATCCTGCTTGAATTTCCGCAGAACCCGAGGAAGTAAGGATATCGGAGGAAACAGATACGCCAGGTGAAACGTCCATTTCACCGACAGCGCGTCTACCAGACTGGCGCCTGCGTCTCTTGTCCTTGACCTGTAAACGGGCAACTTGTGATTGTGACGGGAGGCCATCAAGTCCAGCTCCGGCAGCCCCCACCTGTCCACGAGTAGCTGAAACACCTCTGGGTGAAGCGACCATTCCCCGGGATGCACGTTGTGACGGCTGAGGAAGTCCGCCTCCCAATTGAGGACTCCGGGAATGAAGACTGCCGAGATCGCTGGAATGTGACACTCCGCCCAAGCAAGGATGCGAGACACCTCCGACATCGCTGCCCGACTTCGAGTTCCTCCTTGGTGGTTGATATACGCCACCGTGGTGGCGTTGTCGGACTGCACCTGAACCGCCCTTCCGTGAAGAGCGGGACCGGACGACTGCAGGGCCCGATAAACCGCCCGCAGTTCCAGAATGTTGATGGGAAGAAGAGCTTCTTCCGCAGACCAACGACCCTGAAGTGACAACGAGCCGGTCACTGCCCTCCAACCCCTCGACCAGATGAGCTGTCTGAAGCCACCAAGCCAAAGACTGCCGAACCTCCGGGGACAACACCAGCAACTGAGAGCGGATCCGGTGAGGTAACCCGTTCCATTCCGATAGAATCAGCCCCTGCAGAGGCCGGGAATGGAACTGGGCAAATTCCACCATGTCGAATGTTGACACCATGGAGCCCAAAACCCTCATAGCCGAATGGACAGACAGGCGGCAACTGCTCAGGCAACTGTGTATCCTCAGCTGCAGGGAGACCTTCTCCGGGGTCAGGAAGATCCTTTGCTGACGAGAATCCAGCAGGGCTCCCAAATGAACCATCCGCTGAGATGGAATCAGGGAGGACTTTTTCCAATTTATCAGCCACCCGTGCGCTTGCAGGTAAGCGACCGTCAAGTGGAGATGATGAAGCAGTACCTCCGAGGAACTCGCCAGCAACAGGAGGTCGTCCAGATATGGTAGTAGCCGTACATTCTGGTTCCGAAGATGTGCGGCCATGACCGCCATAATCTTCGTGAACACCTTCGGTGCCGTGGAGAGACCAAAGGGTAGCGCCCGGAAGTGGTAATGGTGTTGAAGGATAGCGAACCTCAGATACCGCTGGTGTGAAGATGCTATCGGAACATGGAGGTAGGCGTCCTGGATGTCTAGGGACACCATGCAATCCCCCGGTTCCATCGCAGAATGATGGAACGTAACGTTTCCATCCTGAACTTGGGAACTCTGAGGAATTTGTTCAGAGACTTCAAGTTGAGGATAGGGCGATGAGAACCATTGGGTTTCCGCACCAGAAACAGAGAAGAATAGTACCCCGTCCCTCGTTGTAATTGAGGAACGGGAACAATGACCCCTGCTGTCAGCAAGGACTCTATAGCTTCCTGAATCTGTAAAGACTTGGTCGTATCCTGAGAAGGACTCGTGCAGAAAAACTGGTGGGGCGGTCTGTGCCGAAAAGACAGGGCATACCCCTGGGAGACCACTTCTCGAACCCAGGCATCCGTGGTGGTATTGTGCCAGCACTGGGCAAATAGAAGAAGTCGGCCTCCCACTCTGGGGTCCCCCAGAGGGAGGCCCGTCCCATCAGGCAGAAGGTTTATCTTCCTGCTTGGAAAAAGGGCGCCTGGCACTCCAGGGCTGCTTCTTGGGCTTAGAAGCGGCCTTGGTCGTCGACTGCCTCGGGAAGGACTGACCTTTTGCTTTGCCCTGAACCCGAAAGGACCGAAAAGCAGAGCTCCGTACCTTGGTAGGAGCAGAAGCCGAAGGGAGGAATGCTGATCTAGACTTAGCCAAAGTGTCCACAATTTTGTCCAAGTCTGGACCAAAAAGCAACTCCCCATTAAAAGGTAAGGCCTCCAGTCCCTTTTTGGAGTCAGCGTCAGCTCTCCAAGACCTCAGCCACAAGGACCGACGCGCCGACACAGCTGCAGCCGACACCCGAGAGGTTAGCAGGCTTGCGTCTAACGATGCTTCCCCAATGTAGGAAGCCGCATCCCTCATTTGACCTATCAACGCTCTCTGGATCTCCGGAGCATCTTCCGGAAAGGTATCCTCCAAAGCATTTGCCCAGCTCTCGATGGCCTTAGCCACCCAAGAGATGGCCATGGACGGACGGGCCACCGCCCCCGAGAGAGAGTAGATAGACTTCAAACAAGTCTCCACCTTCCTGTCCGTGGGATCTTTCAGGGAGGAGATCGACGGCAAAGGCAGCGTAGCGCTTTTAATTAAGCGGGTAACGTGGAAACCACCGCTGGAGGAGTTTCCAACTTCCTGCAATGAGCCTCCGGAAACGGATAGTTCGAAGCCAACCGCTTCTGCGGTTGGAACCTCTTGCTGGGCAACTGCCAGGCCCCTGCCATATGATCCGTCAATTGAACGGACAGGGGAAAAACCATCGAAGCTACCTTGGCCTTTTTAAAATTTGGGTATTTTGACCTGGGGGCGGGCACATCCTCCTCAATGTGAAGGATGGCCCGCACCGCCCTAACCAATGCCGGCACATTAATGGAAGACTTAGCCTCCATCTCCTGGGCCCCGGCATCCGAGTCAGAGTCTTCATGGATCTCCCCGTCATCCGAAGACACGTCCGTGTCCGTGAACTGAGCCGCCAGTGAAGCCGGAACGGAACGCTTGGACGCCCGTGGGGGCAAATCACTGTGCAACATATGTTGAAAAGCCGATGACGAAGCCGCCAGACTCTGAACAGAGCTGGAGAGGACGTCCACCCAAGGCGGGGGTACTGCCTGAGGATACCCCTGAAAAGGTACCATCGACTGCTGCGGCACCGTGGGGGATTGCACGTATACCGGCAAACCCGCATAAGGACCCACAGTCTGAGACCCGGGAGGAGACTGCACCAGACGAGTCACAACCGGGGAACGGGGGATGGTAGGCTGGGGCAATGCCCTAGAAGGGGCCGCAGTCGGGACCGCAAGTCGGTCCGCGATTGACGCCAGCACTTGCGTAAACATCGCCCACGGAGGATCCTGCGCCACCGGGGGTTTAGAGGGTCCAGGTACCAACTGGCACCGCCCGCACAGACCGTCCTGAGACAAATCTGCCCCGTCAACCCCTGCCGAACAGCGTCAGCAGGAAAACAACACAGGAGCCTCGGAGCGCTCATTCCCCTCATCAGACATGACACAAACTTTTTTGCAATAAAAGTGTCTCACCGAAACGAGGTAAGGCGTATAACACCCACGCACTCCCAAGTATGCAACCCAAACAGCCCACAATATGGTACTGAGGAGCACACTGCAGTATGTGACGGACCTCACAAATACGTAGATTTATATAAGTGAGGTACACAGAAAGAACACCCCTCCCCCACGCACCTGCGGGCCGTAGGAGAAGGAAAGGGATAGGTATAAGCTGAGAGTAAGTAGAAAATAAGCACAGACAGCAGCACTAGCAATAGTCACATACCATGCAGAGAAGTTATACTCACTGCACCTTCCGCTACAATCAACCTCCCAGATTCAGTGTCTGGGAGGGCTATAGCGCTGCGAACACCGTCCTGATCAGGGGAGAGGTACGCAGGGGGACTGGTCCACTGGAAGCCTGCCTGGGAGCTCTGCGATGCTGCCTGAAGAAGATGGCCGCCGGAGAGCTCTGAGGAGTGGCCAGGAGATAACAGCCCAGTGACGCCAGCACACATGAGAGAAGGCGCGCTGGGATGAGGGGAGGACCGCTGAAGCAGGGAAGGCTGCCTCCCCTGCTAGTACTAAATCCCCGGGGAAGCCGGTTCCCCGCCGGTACTTACACCCCGAGGGCCAGCGGTCACGCGGGGTATTCCTGAAGAGGGGGAGCCCGCCGCCGCTACTAGTGCCGCCGGTCTGTCCCCAGAGACCGGCGGCATGAAGACTGCATTTTCCCCGCGTGCAGCGCTGACAGCGCTGCACGCGGCTTACCTGGCCCCTTCAGTCCGGCAGCAGTCCTTGGTACTGACGCTAGTACTGACTCCGGGGTCCCGCTGCGATCCCCGGATCAGTACCGGCGTCGCAGCGCCAGCGGGGCTGTTGGAGCGGCAGCGTAGACGTCCAGATGGACAGTCTGATGCTGCCGCTCTGAAGACAGTAAAAATAAAATAATAAAATCTTCGTTTTTAAAAAAAAATAAAGAATAAAGCTTAGGGGCTGCTTATGCAGCCCCACTGCGCAGGGTGACCCGACTCCGGCCGGGCACCAACTAAAACTGAAGTGCCTGTGGCCGGGGTATAGAGGACGACGGACCCAAGTGCATCCTGGGAGCAGCAAAGCTTTAACTGCGTGGTGCCCGTGAATCCAGATCCAGCTATACCCCCAAGGTCAACCCTGTGGACCCCCTATGGACCCTGAAGTAGAAAACATATTTATTTAAAGGAAGCTAGTTATTTTCAGACCAAATGTTTTTTTTTAACATTTTCACAGACACATCTTGTATGCTCAGGTAACCATTGTTGTGATGGGAATGGGGTACAGTGGGGGGGGGGGTTTCTCAAAACAAATACGTTTTCCCAATGTATACTGAATGGGTGACATCACAACTCACTGATTATGTAGACACTTTCTGGAGTTTATACATATATTTAACACATTCTATACATATACAATGATGCTGGGCAGTTTGGGAGTCATTTAAACAAGTTCAGAATGTACTGTATGCATGTGACTTTGGCCCTCATTCAGAGCCGCTCGTTAGCGGCAGTACGCTCGTTCCGAGCGATGTTTGCACATCTGCGCATGCGTACGCTTTTTAGTACGCATGCGCGAACCAGTCAGTGCGGCCGAAAATCCTTTGTACGCTATATAGCGAGTGCCTGCTATTTTGAGTGACAGAATGAGACGTATGTGGGTGGTAACAGGGGAAGGTGCTTGAAAATGGGGAGTGGAGATCCGAACGCAGGCGTGCTTAAAGGTCAAAACGGGCGTTTTATGGGTGTGTATATTTAAATCAGCAGCGTCATTGACCACGTCACTGGGTTATTTTAGAGCCAGAACTGCTCGCAAATTTGTGGTAGCAAACACCAACCACAAGAATAGCGAGCAGTTCATACGCTGGTCGATGTACTCGATTAATCTAATAAATAGCGGACATGACGTAGGATGCGTGCGGCCAGGGGGCGTTTTTAACAAATAAACGAGCGTATGTTTTACTCGTTCGTTCAGACTTAGAGGTGTGAACAGACTGCAATGTGCGTACGGATCATTTGAATAGCCACCCCTTGTTTTTAAACGAACGACCGCAAATAGCGAACGGCTCTGAATGAGGGCCTTTGTGTTTACAGTCACATTTAAATGTGTTCAAATAGTCATATAAAATATAAAAAAAAAAAAAGAGAACCCTATAATTTAAATGACACACAAAAGGATACACTTTTTCATTAGATGTACTGATCAGTGATCTAACCCCCCCAAAATGTTTTTGTCAAAGAAAGTATGTGAACCCCTGGGGGTCAGTGTGATTACCTTGATCAGTAATGACTTCATACATTTACAGTAATCGTACATCAGTCCCGCACATCGGCTGGGAGGAATTATCGCTCAAATGCTTTTGACTGGATGTGGGTGTGACTCCATACGTGCCCTCCCAAAGTTTCAGGTCCTATCACAACATTACGATTGGACTAAGGTCCGGCCTTGGCAGTTCCAAAATGTGAAACTTTATTCTGTTTTAACTCTGGTTATATTTATGTAGACTGAATGGTGTGTAGGGTCATCGTCTTGCTGCAAGACCTTCTGCCTGGCGTCAGGTCACTAATGGACAGCCTGACATCCTCCTGTAGAACTTGCTGCTACAATATAGAATTCAGCGTACAATGTAATAATGAAGAGGCACAAAACATGAGAAGACAATGACCATACAACGTTTTATAACTGGCCGGGGCTCAGAACTTCCTCCGCGGAAAAGAACAAGTCTATAGGAATCACATCGTGGAATGGCCGCACGTCCTCCAGACGTACTGTACACATTATCCAGCTGGTATGGGATGAACTGGGCAGAAGGGTGAAAGCATTGTCACCTATAGGTGCTGCTCATCTGTGGGAGCTTCTGCAGCCGGTGTTAAGAAGAACAATATGTGATTCCCATTGTAGGAAGACGCCACGTGGGGGCTCGGCGGCTTTGTGAGGAGTCAGAAATTTACATTCAATTTTATTGAACAAAATAATTCTATGATTTCTTTTTTTAATTTCCTATTATTTGTCCTTTGCTGTAATTTCAGAGCACATGGAGATATTATCCTGTGCAACAGACAAAACAAAACCTGGAAATTGGGGGTTCTTACACTTTTGGCCGGAGGTGGAAATTTTAGTAGCATATTTTCCTATGAGAAGGAAACATATAATGTTAGTTATAGTGACTTGCCGATCAGCTCACCAAAAAATGCATGTCCATAAAATAACTTGTGACGTTGTGTCATAGAAAGTTGCACAAGAGACGGCGATGGACGATCTTTGGGATACTGAGTGGGCACGTGGAAAGTGATGGAATGACGTAATCTCTGTGTCACGCTCCGGCCCTTAAAGAAACACTTTCTTACCTCTCAGGCTAGCGCTGAGGTCTGCTCGCACTGTGCATCACTCCCGGATAGCACAGAGGTAAGCTCACGCTACATACCTCCAACCATCGGTCTCATCCGATGCCTTCAACATTGGACTCATGTCAATTCAGTTCTTTAATTCTTCATCAACGGTCCCAAACCAATAAAGTTCATTCATTCATCAACATTGGATTCAAATCCATCAAGTTCTTCAATTCATCAACATCGGTCTCAAACCGATCCAGCTCTCAATCCAGCAACATCGGTCCCAATCCGATTCTGCCCATTCCTTCATTATTATATATCCAGTTCCATTCCAACCTGCCGTTCAATAAAGACCTTCTATTCCTGTCCTTGCCTTCAGGCCGATCATCCACTGCCGTATCTCTACCTCCTCACATCATTACATAAGGAGGTCCTGGCTCACACCACCTAAGTTCCTTCAGGCCTCCCTAATCTCCTCTGCAGCCTCCCGTGCCTGTACCGAAGCAGCCCTCAGGCGTGACACTCTGATGTCCAGGTCTGGCAGGTTCCATTGAAGAGCTCTAATCTACAGATTACTTGATCATCATTCTCTATAGAGGTCTGCAGAACAAGCCTCGCTCCCTTTAACAAACAGAATTGCAGACTGATTCCTGCCTAAAGAACCACTTAAGTCCAAAATTAAAATGTATCGATATGAATCATGAAGGTGAGGTCCATTGTCCCGTATCATCCTCACATTCTGCAGCTTGGTTATAAAGTACGGTTTTACCCCTCCCACTCCCCTTTATAACAGGCAGATGAAATCCCTTCCTGCTCCTTCAGGACATTGCCTGGTGCGATCTGGAACAGATGAAGCAGAAACCATATAAACTGCTCTGCTACCACTAATTCTGCCCCCTCTATAGAAATCAGCTATCCCGCAGAAACATTTCTGCATAGAAGTCTTCCATGCTGGCAGTCCCTCTGTGTCTGCCCAGGTAAAGACCTTCCTAACACGGTGACTGCTGCAGAGACGTGATAGAGCATAGTGAACACAATTAGTCAAATATAAACACTTCAGTTATTTCATGTACGTATATTATACAGCTCAGAAATACAGAATTTCATGTATATTATACACTGTATATGAGTATCAATCAATGGAAGATTTGCAAAAAACTTTTCTATGTTTTGCAGGGACTGATCGTCTTCATACTGCACAAAGAGCATGATTCGGACCCGCTCGCTAAGACGTGGACGCAGGCTTTGGGCGATAGTCACCCGTTTGCGCACAAGTATGCATCAATATGCGCATGTGTGCATCACTTAGTGCGATCGGGAATCGTGCGCTCGTAGTACACAGACAGGGCGCTATTTTGAGTGACAGATAGCGCCGTTTGTGGGTGGTAACAGGGGAAGGTCCTTGTGAACGGGGGAGTGGTGCTGCGAACTAAACAGCGTTTTATCGGTGTGTATAATTAGCATGGAAGCGTCATTGTACACGTCACTTGGTTGTATTTCAGCCTGCAGTGATCGCAGTGCTTGCGGCATTTGCATAACCGGCCCCTTTTAGCTGCGTGACAGCGCAGCTTAGTGTCCGAGTCTGAATGAGCTCCAAAGTTCACAATGTTGTAGAACGATTTAATGATATAATACAGTGAAAACTCCTAGGGGTCTATTCCTTAAGCCTTGGAGAGAGATAAAGTACCAACCAAACAGCTCCTGTCACTTTACAGACTGTGTTTGAAAAATGACAGTTAGGAGCTGATTGGTTGGTACTTTCTCTCTCTCCAAGGCTTAGTGAATAGACCCATCTGAGCAGCGACTGAGGAGTGTACAAAGGGCAGACGGAGGATTCCACTCCGCCAGCGATAGAACATGGCACAGAACACTCTGGATAAAGATGAACAGGGCCCCTCCAATCTTGCATTAATGATGGCCCGTCTGAGGCTGTTACAACTGGCTTTAATCCAATTAACACTGTGCCATACTGGTAGCAACAGAATTGTGAAGTAGACTAATTATACGGATGTAGGCTAATTATTATCTTAGTGCTTTAGACCAAATCGTCTTCAGAGCCAGAAAATGTGACCTCAAGCAACAGAACTGAGTTGAGCAGTGTTCAGTATCGCACCCTGGTCAGGAAGAGCAACAGTGCACTCTAGTGGTCAGTCTGCAAAAGCACAGGACAGATAATCACGTCTGAGTGGGAACACAGGGCATGATACAGACCCGCTCGCAAGTGGGTCGATGTTTTGCCTCCGGCGTGCGCATTGCGCGAGCGACTGAAGTTCAGTCGCTCCGGGGCTCGCTACAAGACGGTGAGTGACGGTGAGTGACGGTGAGTGCCCACGGGGCAGCTGTCGACGGTGAGTGACAGCTCGTCCCGTTTTATAGGCGGGGAGGGGGGTAGGCAAACGCCTGCCGTTTGTGGGCGGCCTTACATCACAAGAAACCGCATTTTGTTAAAGATCTGGGTGTTCTACATGTTACCCTCATCATTCCCAAATAACATGGTCTCTATTATAAATTCACTCGCACAAACAGTATAGTATAATGCAAATTTTTAATGACAATATATACAGAGCTTTAAAAGAAACATCATAAAACATTCTAAAAAAAATAAAATAAATACAATATGATACAAAATCCACAATATGCTTATCGAAGAGTAGGTGATACTTACAATATGAGAACAGCTGAAGTACCGAAGACAACATGTATTTGCATTGCACTTTATTCTTACATAATGCCCTTTCGTGTTTTAATGACAGCGCCAGCATGCCGGACTGGTAGAACGGTGATCCACGTCAGTGCAAGGTATTGCTAAGGTGGATATACAACTACAGGGATTATCCTGTCCCATGAAATTTGGCAACGCACTTCCGCAAACTATTGGACAGCACAACGGCCTAGTTACAGCGATCTCGGAGCAGGGGGGGGGGGGGATGGTATTATTACTGTGGGCAGAGAATGGCGTTTCCTGCTTACCATTGTGTACACAAATATGTAGTAACGAGTTCCTACAATATGGTTTTACTGAACAAATACAGTAACGGCAGCGAGTGATTAGCGACTGGTAATATTCTGTCAGAGGAAAGGAATGCCCGGATTTATTCCAGGAAACATTCCGTTTCCATCCGGCCTCAGTTATTTGGGGGCTGTTTGGCCTGTGCATCCCGGATTTACACCAGGCCCTCACACAGCTCCCAGGCCCCGAGGTCCCTGCTGGATCTCTCCAATCACAGCCCAGTGAGAGAGCTACAGTGCCAGGACCATAGAGCGTGACGGAACCCAGCAAAACGAGCAGATTAATAGGATATGATTGGGAACACAGACCACATACAAAGTACATTGTCCAGCGTCTATAAATCACCTATCCCACCAGAGATATCTATGGCAGGGAAGGGTTATACGGAAGATATACCTTGTATTAAAAATGCTCCTTATAAGTAACGTTCACAGCACGTCCTCTGTAAAGCAGATAATAGAGAGATCAGCTGAGAAATCGTACAAGATACCCCTGACTGCTGGTGCCGCGGAGCTTTGTGCCGCATTCAGAGTAAGCCATGACGATGCCGGGAACCTAAGACGGGTAACAGCTAAGTAATCATCTAGATCAGGGATTACCAACCACGGTCCTCAAGGAACACTAACAGTCCAGGTTTTAGGGATAGTCATACTTGAGCACAGGTGACTTAATTAGTACCTCAGTTATTTTGATTTAACCATCTGTGCGCAATCATGGATATCACTAAAACCAGGACGGTTAGTGCGCCTTGAGGACCGAGGTTGGGAATCACTGATCTAAATTGTGCCACAGTCTCGGGAGGACGGTATCTGACAACCTGGTAATTCCATCGCTTGCCCGGAGACCAGACGGTAATATAAGATTGTCGGTGATCTCCGGGCGGGATCTGGCGAATGGTGGACAGTAAAGGCTGAGATGCTCCAGGAATTACTGCGGATGAATCTTATATTACAGACATTTCTGCCCAGAAACACCTCAGTTTCCACAACGGGATTATTCCTTTGTTGTCAGCCACTTTGTGATGAAACTATTTCCTACGTACAGCAAATTGTGAGGTGACGTCCCCAGGAACCTTTCGGCCGGTCACCTGTTGACAGAGCCGTCTTGTGCCGTGACAATCGGTGGTGGCAGAATGAGCTCAGCCATCACCCTCGCACAGAGCCCTAGTGTAGGAATACATTTGGCCTATAGGAGCCACGGGTTCCTACAGACAAACGCTATTTGTGTCCATGATAAATGTACAGTAGGGAGGAGTAGAGGGACTAAGGACAGGTTTATTAGGAAGGTTTGTCTACAACTGGAGGAACATAGTAAAACTGACTTCTCCCCCTCAGTTCATCATGACGTGGACGGGTTATGGAGATGCTGCTGATTGCGCCAGGCGCGGCCTAGTGGCACGATATTGACAAGCAGCATAGAGCCCGCTCATTGTCAGCATTCACCAGGCACGGAGACGGGGGAATAGGCGCAATGACACTGCCGTAGGCCCAGTACCTGTGGGGTTCTGGGTAAGGGACCATTCTGACGCCATTTGTTAGATAAACATGTATATGTCACAAGATGGCAGCGGGTTATGCACATCTCAGTTACCAGTGTAATAAACATTTATTTTACACACCTCTTGCGTCCTTTTGAGGCTGATCTGGAATTAGTTATCCTTAAAACAGGAAAAGCAGATACACAACATATAGAGTTCAGCTAATGTCCGATACTAAAATGTGCAGCTTCAGGAGAACAGACTGTGTCATGGCGGCTTTACCGCTACTAAGCCGACATTCAATGACCACAAAGACCAAGACAACGGGTACAAACACGGTTCGCTGTACGATGGGAGTTGTTCGCCTCAGAAGATACAGCCGAAGCGTTTAAAGTAAGAAACAATTTGCGTTTTCCGCTAAGATAATGGCTATCGTGCCGCACGCTGTCCAGGCTCTGGCGTGAAGAAGGCCTTTATGGCAAAACTATACAGAAAAACACAACGACACTAAGGCCTACTTGCGATTTCATGTTCTAAGTACTTTTCTGTAGAACAGACATCTTTTTACACAAACATGGCACAGACTTGGGCGGCGTTGCGCTAATTTGGCTTTCCGTAAATACGGGTATTTTGTTCTGCTCTCCTCTCAAGCTATACGCCTTGTAACATAGCGAACGCCAGCAAACATGATGAAAGAACGCTCGCCACATCACGGACAGACTTACAGACCTTATGCACTCACAAATCACCTCACGCGTTTTGTGTTCTGTGTACAGGGAAAGCCTGGAAAATAGGGGGGGGGGGGGGGCTGGGTTGTAAAACGGAACAATCTGGACTAGAAACCCGACACACGCTGCAGTTATAGGCTCAGAAAACAAGCGGGACAGAAAACATGAGCTGCATGAACACCTTCTGGTAACAGAGGGCGATGCACAGTACTCTGGTGTGTACACTATTCTATTCCTTTTCTTCTCTACACAGAAACTTCCTACATAAACCGTACCAAGCATTTACATACAAAACAGCCCTTAATATAGCTTTCAAGTATTTTAAATAACAAACATCTTAACATAGATTTGGCCCATAAACATAGACACACACGTAGCAGGGAACAAGGATTTCTACAAAGACTAACTAACATTACGGTACTTGGCTGCCGCCATGGTGCAGCTTACACAGCAGAATCGCGGGTACCAGGCGTTACCTATGAATGCATAGACTGTAATCTCAGCGTATCTAATGGGTCACAGTGACCTCTACATACCAGCATCCTATGTGTTATAGGGGGAGACTAAATGTAATGTTCATTTTGGGATCAATCCCACAATGGCTGGCGGGTCTTCAGTTTAAGTGATGTCTACAGGAGATGAGGTCATAATACCGACAGTTGGGTTGCCGGCACCGGAATCTTGACACCTGTCAGAATCCCGGCACTGGCATCCTGACCGCTGGCATCCTGTACCCAACCCGTCTACAGAGCACGCACTCAGCACATGCCGGCAAGGCCTCAGTGGCGGCTTGTACTGCACACCATATACGCTCCTCAATCACCAGACGCCACAGCGTTTAAACCTTTGATGTTCTGCCAGTGACGCAGAGCGCAGGAGGGGAGGGGCTACGCAGAACATGGATCAGCCCATCAATATATTTACCATGACGAGCCAACACGCGACAAACTATCTAGATAGAGGGAGAACAGAAACCTAAACAGATTCATGTCTCTGCGCCCAGCCGGAAAGAACGCTCCAATCAGAAGAATCCAAATTTACCCAGCGTGCTTTAAGCTCTAGATATTACACCGTACATCGCCAGCTGGCATGATTGGATGAATTCACGTGAACATATAAGAACAACACAAAAGGGCTTATTTCATAAAACAGTTCAAGTAGAGCAGCAACCAATCAGGAGTTAGCTCTCATTAGTATGACTGCAGCAGACTGCTACAAGCTGAAATCTGATTGGCAGCACATGTTTCTGGGTGCACCCCAAACTATCTTCCCCAGCGTAGCGGGGGGACCTGCACACCCACAGACAATCCTGCACTCTGCACTGTGAGACCAACGCATGGATCCAACATTATTATTATTATTTGCAATATCTTCATCCGATGAGCACAATTTGGTTGTGGACCCACCTCCGTCCCTCCCTCCCTCACTTCCAAACCACGTTCTTGATTTTTTAATTTTGGTTTTCAGATAATAAGTAGTTCTACAAAAATATAAATTTTACCTACTTGGTAAAAAATAATCTCATGGTATCTCGGAAATAAAATAAAAACGAAAACATAGAACCTAAAATATTGAATACATTTGTACAATAGGTGCAAACATCATACAGCACACTTATATACAGCCCAACCCGGGACATACGGCAAGCCCTCTGCAGAACGTGCCGCGTGCGTGGGTGGCGTCAGGAACTGACTAAGGGAGGGGGCTGAGCTCTTTGCAGTGTAGGCCTACGGGGAAGGCGACCAACACGATCCGTGGATCTTATGAAGTTCCGGACGTCGTCACGTTCCTAACAGCAACGGCATCCACGACAGGGAGGTACACAGGGACAGAACAATTTACGGCTGTGCGCCAGACGCTCAGATCTGGTGATCCGGGGAAACTGCGGACATCATGCTTAGCGAACACTTGAAGTCTCTGTGTCATCCGCTGCAATATTTTCCTGGGTGAGAGCCAGCGCGGAGTGCACCCAAAACACGGTTTAATAAATAGGAATACGGGTGGAAGGTTTGTTCTCCTCGCTGCCGGCTGTAACAAATGGTCCCAGCAGTAGAATGATTGCAATGACAATGCAGACGGAATTTACAGCGTGTCCGAAATAACCGGTGGAGTTTTGCGTCAGCGACTGAGACATATTCGATGCAGATCGATCTGGCAAACCGGTGATGTACCCTGATATTTAAAAGGAACACAGACAAAATAATGATAATAATAAAAAGCACAGTATGAAACTTCCCCTAAGAGACATGTGCAGGATATTCAAGTAATATAGATCCTCCAGGTACCGCCATGGCGTCAGATTGCTCTATCAGTCCGTCGATGTGCGTTTTTTCATACTACGCCGCTGAGCCAGATTGGAGGCTGCAACGGGCTCCAAGACCGGCTGAAATGTCTTGTGATTCAGCGCTGAATATGTTGCAGCCATTGCACCCTAGAAAACAAGAAACATCATTTACCAAAACAGGAAATAGTCTATTACCCCTGCCCAGGTACCACCCTGCAAGCTCCTTATGGGATATGGTATATTACACCTGCCCAGGTACCACCATGCAGGCTGTTTATGGGATATGATATAATACACCTGCCCAGGTACCACCCTGCAGGCTCCTTATGGGATATGGTATATTACACTTGCCCAGGTACCACCCTGCAGGCTCCTTATGGGAAATGGTATATTACACATGCCCAGGTACCACCCTGCAGGCTCCTTATGGGATATGGTATATTACACCTGCCCAGGTACCACCCTGCAGGCTCCTTATGGGATATGGTATATTACACATGCCCAGGTACCACCCTGCAGGCTCCTTATGGGATATGATATATTACACCTGCCCAGGTACCACCGTGTAGGCTCCTTATGGGATATGGTATAATACACCTGCTCAGGTACCACCCTGCAGGCTCCTTATGGGATATGGTATATTACACCTGCCCAGGTACCACCCTACAGGCTCCTTATGGGATATGGTATATTACACCTGCCCAGGTATCTACCCTACAGGCTCCTTATGGGATATGGTATAATACACCGGCCCAGGTACCACCCTACAGGCTCCTTATGGGATAGGATATAATACACCTGCCCAGGTACCACCCTGCAGGCTCCTTATGGGATATGGTATGATACACCTGCCCAGGTACCACCCTGCAGGCTGCTTATGGGATATGGTATATTACACATGCCCAGGTACCACCCTGCAGACTCCTTAAGGGATATGATATATTACACCTGCCCAGGTACCACCCTGCAGGCTCCTTATGGGAAATGATATATTACACCTGCCCAGGTACCACCCTGCAGGCTCCATATGGGATATGGTATAATACACCTGCCCAGGTACCGCCCTGCAGGCTCCTTAAGGGATATGGTATAATACACCTGCCCAGGTACCACCCTGCAGGCTCCTTATGAGATATGGTATAATACACCTGCCCAGGTACCACCCTGCAGGCTCCTTATGGGAAAGGATATATTACACCTGCCCAGGTACCACCATGCAGGCTCCTTATGGGATATGATATATTACACCTGCCCAGGAACCGCCCTGCAGGCTCCTTATGGGATATGGTATATTACACCTGCCCAAGTACTACCCTGCAGGCTCCTTATGTGATATGGTACATTACACCTGCCCAGGTACCACCCTGCAGGCTCCTTATGGGATATGGTACATTACACCTGCCCAGGTACCACCCTGCAGGCTCCTTATGGGATATGGTATAATACACCTGCCCAGGTACCACCCTGCAGGCTCCTTATGGGATATGGTATAATACACCTGCCCAGGTACCACCCTGCAGGCTCCTTATGGGATATGGTATAATACACCTGCCCAAGTACTACCCTGCAGGCTCCTTATGGGATATGATATATTACACCTGCCCAGGTACCACCCTGCAGGCTCCTTATGGGATAGGGTATAATACACCTGCCCAGGTACCACCCTGCAGGCTCCTTATGGGATATGGTATATTACACCTGCCCAGGTATCTACCCTACAGGCTCCTTATGGGATATGGTATAATACACCGGCCCAGGTACCACCCTACAGGCTCCTTATGGGATAGGATATAATACACCTGCCCAGGTACCACCCTGCAGGCTCCTTATGGGATATGGTATGATACACCTGCCCAGGTAACACCCTGCAGGCTGCTTATGGGATATGGTATATTACACATGCCCAGGTACCACCCTGCAGGCTCTTTAAGGGATATGATATATTACACCTGCCCAGGTACCACCCTGCAGGCTCCTTATGGGAAATGATATATTACACCTGCCCAGGTACCACCCTGCAGGCTCCATATGGGATATGGTATAATACACCTGCCCAGGTACCACCCTGCTGGCTCCTTATGGGATATGGTATATTACACCTGCCCAGGTACCACCCTGCAGGCTCCTTATGGGAAAGGATATATTACACCTGCCCAGGTACCACCCTGCAGGCTCCTTATGGGATATGGTATATTACCCTGGCCCAGGTACTACCCTGCTGGCTCCTTATGGGATATGGTATATTACACCTGCCCATGTACCACCCTGCAGGCTCCTTATGGGATATGGTATATTACGCCTGCCCAGGTACCACCCTGCAGGCTCCTTATAGGAAATAACATATTACACCTGCCCAGGTACCACCCTGCAGGCTCCTTATGGGCTATGATATATTACACCTGCCCATGTACCACCCTGCAGACTCCTTATGGGATATGGTATAATACACCTGCCCAGGTACCACCCTGCAGGCTCCTTATGGGATATGGTATATTACACTTGCCCAGGTACCACCCTGCAGGCTCCTTATGGGATATGACATAATACACCTGCCCAAGTAACACCCTTCAGGCTGCTTATGGGATATAATATATTACACCTGCCCAGGTACCACCCTGCAGGCTTCTTATGGGATATGATATAATACACCTGCCCAGGTACCACCCTGCAGACTCCTTATGGGATATGATATATTACACCTGCCCAGGTACCACCCTGCAGGCTGCTTATGGGATATGATATATTACACCTGCCCAGGTAACACCCTGCAGGCTGCTTATGGGATAGGATATATTACACCTGCCCAGGTACCACCCTGCAGGCTCCTTATAGGAAATGATATCATACACCTGCCCAGGTACCACCCTGCAGGCTCCTTATGGGATATGATATAATACACCTGCCCAGGTAACATCCTGCAGGATCCTTATGGGATATGGTATAATAACACCAGCCCAGGTACCACTCTGCAGGCTCCTTATGGGATATGATATAATACACCTGCCCAGGTACCACCCTGCAGGCTCCTTATGGGATATGGTATAATACACCTGCCCAGGTACCACCCTGCAGACTCCTTATAGGAAATGATATAATAAACCTGCCCAGGTACCATCCTGCAGGCTCCTTATGGGATATGGTATATTACACCTGCCCAGGTACCACCCTGCAGGCTGCTTATGGGATATGGTATATTACACCTGCCCAGGTACCACCCTGCAGGCTCCTTATGGGAAAGGATATATTACACCTGCCCAGGTACCACCCTGCAGGCTCCTTATGGGCTATGATATATTACACCTGCCCATGTACCACCCTGCAGGCTCCTTATGGGATATGGTATATTACACCTGCCCAGGTACCACCCTGCAGGCTCCTTATGGGATATGGTATATTACACCTGCCCAAGTACTACCCTGCAGGCTCCTTATGTGATATGGTACATTACACCTGCCCAGGTACCACCCTGCAGGCTCCTTATGGGATATGGTACATTACACCTGCCCAGGTACCACCCTGCAGGCTCCTTATGGGATATGGTATAATACACCTGCCCAGGTACCACCCTGCAGGCTCCTTATGGGATATGGTATAATACACCTGCCCAGGTACCATCCTGCAGGCTCCTTATGGGATATGGTATAATACACCTGCCCAGGTACCATCCTGCAGGCTCCTTATGGGATATGGTATATTACACCTGCCCAGGTACCACCCTGCAGGCTGCTTATGGGATATGGTATATTACACCTGCCCAGGTACCACCCTGCAGGCTCCTTATGGGCTATGATATATTACACCTGCCCATGTACCACCCTGCAGGCTCCTTATGGGATATGGTATAATACACGTGCCCAAGTACTACCCTGCAGGCTCCTTATGTGATATGGTATATTACACCTGCAGGCTCCTTATGGGAAAGGATATATTACACCTGCCCAGGTACCACCCTGCAGGCTCCTTATGGGCTATGATATATTACACCTGCCCATGTACCACCCTGCAGACTCCTTATGGGATATGGTATATTACACCTGCCCAGGTACCACCCTGCAGGCTGCTTATGGGATATGATATAATACACCTGCCCAGGTACCACCCTGCAGGCTCCTTATAGGAAATTATATAATACACCTGCCCAGGTACCACCCTGCAGGCTCCTTATAGGAAATTACACATTACACCTGCCCAGGTACAGCCTGCAGGCTCCTTATGGGATATGATATATTACACCTGCCCAGGTACCACCCTACAGGCTCCTTTTGGGATATGGTATAATACACCTGCCGAGGTACCACCCTGCAGGCTCCTTATAGGAAATTATTTATTACACCGGCCCAGGTACCACCCTACAGGCTCCTTATGGGATATGGTATAATATACCTGCCCAGGTACCACCCTGCAGGCTCCTTATGGGATATGACATAATACACCTGCCCAGGTAACACCCTTCAGGCTGCTTATGGGATATAATATATTACACCTGCCCAGGTGCCAGCCTGCAGGCTCCTTATAGGAAATGATATAATACACCTGCCCAGGTACCACCCTGCAGGCTCCTTATGGGATATGATATAATACACCTGCCCAGGTAACACCCTGCAGGCTGCTTATGGGATAGGATATATTACACCTGCCCAGGTACCACCCTGCAGGCTCCTTATAGGAAATGATATAATACACCTGTCCAGGTACCACCCTGCAGGCTGTTTATGGGATATGATATAATACACTTGCCCAGGTACCACCCTGCAGGCTCCTTATGGGAAATGGTATATTACACATGCCCAGGTACCACCCTGCAGGCTCCTTATGGGATATGGTATATTACACCTGCCCAGGTACCACCCTGCAGGCTCCTTATGGGATATGGTATATTACACATGCCCAGGTACCACCCTGCAGGCTCCTTATGGGATATGATATATTACACCTGCCCAGGTACCACCGTGTAGGCTCCTTATGGGATATGGTATAATACACCTGCTCAGGTACCACCCTGCAGGCTCCTTATAGGATATGGTATATTACACCTGCCCAGGTACCACCCTACAGGCTCCTTATGGGATATGGTATATTACACCTGCCCAGGTATCTACCCTACAGGCTCCTTATGGGATATGGTATAATACACCGGCCCAGGTACCACCCTACAGGCTCCTTATGGGATAGGATATAATACACCTGCCCAGGTACCACCCTGCAGGCTCCTTATGGGATATGGTATGATACACCTGCCCAGGTACCACCCTGCAGGCTGCTTATGGGATATGGTATATT
Source organism: Taudactylus pleione (assembly GCA_031769625.1). NCBI lineage: Eukaryota > Metazoa > Chordata > Amphibia > Anura > Myobatrachidae > Taudactylus > Taudactylus pleione. The sequence goes on along the minus strand of JAUIMM010001041.1, from coordinate 1,553,632 downwards.
ACACATGCCCAGGTACCACCCTGCAGGCTCCTTAAGGGATATGATATATTACACCTGCCCAGGTACCACCCTGCAGGCTCCTTATGGGAAATGATATATTACACCTGCCCAGGTACCACCCTGCAGGCTCCATATGGGATATGGTATAATACACCTGCCCAGGTACCGCCCTGCAGGCTCCTTAAGGGATATGGTATAATACACCTGCCCAGGTACCACCCTGCAGGCTCCTTATGAGATATGGTATAATACACCTGCCCAGGTACCACCCTGCAGGCTCCTTATGGGAAAGGATATATTACACCTGCCCAGGTACCACCATGCAGGCTCCTTATGGGATATGATATATTACACCTGCCCAGGAACCGCCCTGCAGGCTCCTTATGGGATATGGTATATTACACCTGCCCAAGTACTACCCTGCAGGCTCCTTATGTGATATGGTACATTACACCTGCCCAGGTACCACCCTGCAGGCTCCTTATGGGATATGGTACATTACACCTGCCCAGGTACCACCCTGCAGGCTCCTTATGGGATATGGTATAATACACCTGCCCAGGTACCACCCTGCAGGCTCCTTATGGGATATGGTATAATACACCTGCCCAGGTACCACCCTGCAGGCTCCTTATGGGATATGGTATAATACACCTGCTCAAGTACTACCCTGCAGGCTCCTTATGGGATATGATATATTACACCTGCCCAGGTACCACCCTGCAGGCTCCTTATGGGATAGGGTATAATACACCTGCCCAGGTACCACCCTGCAGGCTCCTTATGGGATATGATATATTACACCTGCCCAGGTACCACCCTGCAGGCTCCTTATGGAATACGATATAATACACCTGCCCACGTACTACCCTGCAGGCTCCTTATGTGATATGGTATATTACACCTGCCCAGGTACCACCCTGCTGGCTCCTTATGGGATATGGTATATTACACCTGCCCAGGTACCACCCTGCAGGCTCCTTATGGGAAAGGATATATTACACCTGCCCAGGTACCACCCTGCAGGCTCCTTATGGGATATGGTATATTACCCTGGCCCAGGTACTACCCTGCTGGCTCCTTATGGGATATGGTATATTACACCTGCCCATGTACCACCCTGCAGGCTCCTTATGGGATATGGTATATTACGCCTGCCCAGGTACCACCCTGCAGGCTCCTTATAGGAAATTACATATTACACCTGCCCAGGTACCACCCTGCAGGCTCCTTATGGGCTATGATATATTACACCTGCCCATGTACCACCCTGCAGACTCCTTATGGGATATGGTATAATACACCTGCCCAGGTACCACCCTGCAGGCTCCTTATGGGATATGGTATATTACACTTGCCCAGGTACCACCCTGCAGGCTCCTTATGGGATATGACATAATACACCTGCCCAAGTAACACCCTTCAGGCTGCTTATGGGATATAATATATTACACCTGCCCAGGTACCACCCTGCAGGCTTCTTATGGGATATGATATAATACACCTGCCCAGGTACCACCCTGCAGACTCCTTATGGGATATGATATATTACACCTGCCCAGGTACCACCCTGCAGGCTGCTTATGGGATATGATATATTACACCTGCCCAGGTAACACCCTGCAGGCTGCTTATGGGATAGGATATATTACACCTGCCCAGGTACCACCCTGCAGGCTCCTTATAGGAAATGATATAATAAACCTGCCCAGGTACCACCCTGCAGGCTGCTTATGGGATATGGTATATTTCTCCTGCCCAGGTACCACCCTGCAGGCTCCTTATGGGATATGATATATTACACCTGCCCAGGTACCACCCTGCTGGCTCCTTATGGGATATGGTATATTACACCTGCCCAGGTACCACCCTGCAGGCTCCTTATAGGAAATGATATCATACACCTGCCCAGGTACCACCCTGCAGGCTCCTTATGGGATATGATATAATACACCTGCCCAGGTAACATCCTGCAGGATCCTTATGGGATATGGTATAATACACCAGCCCAGGTACCACTCTGCAGGCTCCTTATGGGATATGGTATAATACACCTGCCCAGGTACCACCCTGCAGACTCCTTATAGGAAATGATATAATAAACCTGCCCAGGTACCATCCTGCAGGCTCCTTATGGGATATGGTATATTACACCTGCCCAGGTACCACCCTGCAGGCTGCTTATGGGATATGGTATATTACACCTGCCCAGGTACCACCCTGCAGGCTCCTTATGGGAAAGGATATATTACACCTGCCCAGGTACCACCCTGCAGGCTCCTTATGGGCTATGATATATTACACCTGCCCATGTACCACCCTGCAGGCTCCTTATGGGATATGGTATATTACACCTGCCCAGGTACCACCCTGCAGGCTCCTTATGGGATATGGTATATTACACCTGCCCAAGTACTACCCTGCAGGCTCCTTATGTGATATGGTACATTACACCTGCCCAGGTACCACCCTGCAGGCTCCTTATGGGATATGGTACATTACACCTGCCCAGGTACCACCCTGCAGGCTCCTTATGGGATATGGTATAATACACCTGCCCAGGTACCACCCTGCAGGCTCCTTATGGGATATGGTATAATACACCTGCCCAGGTACCATCCTGCAGGCTCCTTATGGTATATGGTATAATACACCTGCCCAGGTACCATCCTGCAGGCTCCTTATGGGATATGGTATATTACACCTGCCCAGGTACCACCCTGCAGGCTGCTTATGGGATATGGTATATTACACCTGCCCAGGTACCACCCTGCAGGCTCCTTATGGGCTATGATATATTACACCTGCCCATGTACCACCCTGCAGGCTCCTTATGGGATATGGTATAATACACGTGCCCAAGTACTACCCTGCAGGCTCCTTATGTGATATGGTATATTACACCTGCAGGCTCCTTATGGGAAAGGATATATTACACCTGCCCAGGTACCACCCTGCAGACTCCTTATGGGCTATGATATATTACACCTGCCCATGTACCACCCTGCAGACTCCTTATGGGATATGGTATATTACACCTGCCCAGGTACCACCCTGCAGGCTGCTTATGGGATATGATATAATACACCTGCCCAGGTACCACCCTGCAGGCTCCTTATAGGAAATGATATAATACACCTGCCCAGGTACCACCCTGCAGGCTCCTTATAGGAAATTACACATTACACCTGCCCAGGTACAGCCTGCAGGCTCCTTATGGGATATGATATATTACACCTGCCCAGGTACCACCCTACAGGCTCCTTTTGGGATATGGTATAATACACCTGCCGAGGTACCACCCTGCAGGCTCCTTATAGGAAATTATTTATTACACCGGCCCAGGTACCACCCTACAGGCTCCTTATGGGATATGGTATAATATACCTGCCCAGGTACCACCCTGCAGGCTCCTTATGGGATATGACATAATACACCTGCCCAGGTAACACCCTTCAGGCTGCTTATGGGATATAATATATTACACCTGCCCAGGTGCCAGCCTGCAGGCTCCTTATAGGAAATGATATAATACACCTGCCCAGGTACCACCCTGCAGGCTCCTTATGGGATATGATATAATACACCTGCCCAGGTAACACCCTGCAGGCTGCTTATGGGATAGGATATATTACACCTGCCCAGGTACCACCCTGCAGGCTCCTTATAGGAAATGATATAATACACCTGTCCAGGTACCACCCTGCAGGCTGTTTATGGGATATGATATAATACACCTGCCCAGGTACCACCCTGCAGGCTCCTTATGGGATATGATATATTACACCTGCCCAGGTACCACCGCGCAGGCTCCTTATGGGATATGGTATATTACACCTGCCCAGGTACCACCCTGCAGGCTCCTTATGTGATATGGTATATTACACCTGCCCAGGTACCACCCTACAGGCTCCTTATGGGATATGGTATATTACACCTGCCCAAGTACTACCCTGCAGGCTCCTTATGTGATATGGTATATTACACCTGCTCAGGTATCTACCCTACAGGCTCCTAATGGGATATGGTATATTACACCTGCCCAGGTACCAGGCTCCTTATGGGATATGGTATAATACACCTGCCCAGGTACCACCCTGCAGGCTCCTTATGGGATAGGATATATTACACCTGCCCAGGTACCACCCTGCAGGCTCCTTATGGGATATGGTATGATACACCTGCCCAGGTACCACCCTGCAGGCTGCTTATGGGATAGGATATATTACACCTGCCCAGGTACCACCCTGCAGGCTGCTTAAGGGAAATGAATACCCTCTGTCCCCTGTCTTCAGCCTCATCTGTCCTTACACATAAATAATGATGACCCCAGAACCATCCGGATATTGTCGTATAATATGAAATACTGCACAGCAGACAGGGAAAGTCCCAGCTTAGCTTCCTCTGGGCTGGATTTCCGGTATAACTTGCCAGGAGACAATAACCATTCCTGGGGCACGGTGTAATGGGATATAATGGTTATCAGTGGTTTATGAGATACACAATGTCCTGTATGTGGTGCCGGCATGCCTCGCACAGATCACCTTAGAACCGCGCCGTCACACTTTAAAATAAAACCCAAACCCTGCTTTGTACATACACACACCAATGTGTTATAGACAGATCGTCACACGGTCGCTGCGCGTTACCTTGACCAGGTGTGGTGCGTCCTGCCTGGTGAGCTGGTAATGAGGGAGCTGGTCTCTACACGCGATCCAGGAATGCTTCAATACCTTCTCCGCCGTGTAGCGCTGATGAGGATCTACGTGAAGCATGTGCGATAGCAGGTCCTTGGGGGTGTTAGAACAAGAAAACTGGTTACAAACCAATCACAGTGTACGCACGGGCGCACTGCTTCTAGCGAATATGGCGGTTTTCTGGGGAACGTTATAAAGCATATTCTGGGTATCAGGACAGACGCTGCTATTCCCGACCATATGGCGCCCAGATACTGCAGCACGCTCCTAGCTTTATCCGCTCATCTGTGCACCAAATGTGCGTCTACGCCAGGCAGCATTTCCTGCTAGCACAGGGGATTATCTCGCCATGTCCGGGCAGAGAGAGAGAGAGAGGTTCTTACCTTTGCAGCATCAGACACCGTGTCCCAATTCCCTCCGCTCAGGGAGAAATTTCCACTTCCCATTCGCAGCAAGATCTCCTCTGGGGTGTCGTTGGGGCCGTTAGCAAAAGGAGTGTACCTGAAATGGAGAGAAGTATGACACAGCTCTGCGGCACGCATCCCATTACCAGGAAAGCAATACGACAGAAGGGGTCAGAGTCATCCCATCCATGAGCTGTAGACCCCGGCAGCATCTTCATTTTATATCCTTAGCTAGCTCCAATATCTATTGTGGAGAGCACAGCCCCCTCTGGTGGTGGTTTTACATTATTACAGGAGTCTCACAATTAGCACACGTCCAGTACTATTATACACTACTACAGGATGGAACGTCACGAACTTCGCTAAACACAGGGCATTCGTGGATTCTGCGCTTTAAAATAGTATTTCCTCACAAATCACAAACATTAGGGATCAAGGAGGAATTTCTCACATTCTACAGATGTTAGTACAATCGGCATACGCTACGCTACACAACCAATAGTGTTCGTTTTGTCAGCAGCCAATTAACCTACCGGTATTTTTGGGAACAACCGAGACATAACAAAAATACTTTATAAATCTATCTAATCTCCATCCGCCCTGTAACTGGCATGTGAAAAAAGGCCTCTTCTCGCTTTCGGCAAATGAGGGCCATATTCAATTGCCGGCAAAAAGTCATGGACTTTTCGCATGCCGGAGTTTTCACCGTCATCGCTAGTTTTCGCCCTCGTCAGCGCGATTCGCCCTATTCAATTGCAACGGACGCTAGAATGCGGCAAAAAGTCCAGTCAGACTCGGGGAAATCAGGTGAACTGACATGGGGGATCACTATGGATACCCCCGAATAGCCCTGCTGAAGGTATTTGTTGTGCTTAAATGCTCTCAATAGCTGCTAATTAGCGTCTTTGCACAAGTGGTGAAGAAAAGCATTTAGCAGTTTTTTTGGCCAAAATAAGAAGTCCCAGCAAATTTGGGGTACATGAAAAGGGTGCGAGTATGGTAAAAAAATTCGCTAAAGTGCGTTTTTAAAAAAACGTAAAAAACGAACCTTCAGCAAACACCTGCATTAATAAAAAAAAGCTTGGGCATACCCGGGGGACCCCCTGGTTCGATTTCGCTAGTTTTTAAAATTTGACCCCCAACTTGTTTTTTTTCGCCCCCATAACAAAAGTACTTTTTTGGGGTGTTCTAAAATATTTTTTAAACTTTTTTTTGACTTAGTTTACCTTTGGGGGACTGTCCCAAGGCTGCAGGGGTGCTCCCGAAACTTTGCACCCCAAACCCCCAATTCTGCACTTTTTTCCGCCTCCTTTCAGAGGCGAATCTTTCCCGCTGGTTACAAGGTGCAGAGTTTTCGCACCGATGAAAAGACTTTGATATTGAATTCAGGGAAAAGTTCTCGCCTGGCGAAATGACGTCACCGGTGAGAACTTTTTCGCCGGCAATTGATTACGGCCTTGAGTGCTGCGCACGACTAATCTGCGTCGTCCTCACATCACAGCTACAAGCGGCTTCATCAGATGAAAGTGGCCGACACCACCTGTGACGGCACGGGCCACGTAATGTCGCTGTCTGCCTGTACAGTGAGAATCCCGCTGTTATACCCCGATAAGACAGAAGATTAAGACTCTGACTATCCCACAGCAAACAACAGCTTTAAGAGTTTAGATATTACATATACTGTGAGATATGTTACGTGGTCCCAGTGACCCCGTTCTAACTGGAACCGGATTATCACAGAAACGTTTCGGTGTATTATAAAAAGCCTCACAATAATTATCTCTATGGAAGCTGGGCCGATATAACATATATTGCAATACGTGGAACCAGGGATATTTTTATTTTTTTAAATCAGAAAAGTTTTAAAGATGTTAATGTTGCTTTGTATTGGCGAGTGCTGGTGGCGTACAGTGGGAATCAGAAAAACGGGCGCCATGCTCAGACGTTATGTTACTGACACATATGTGCCGTGCGCACTACAAAAGTAATATTCCGCTACTCATCACATACTGATCTGTCACACACATGGCATATGTGCGTCAGTAATGTAAATTCCGAGTCCCACCCACCGCCCGCGCTTACCGGCAGAAAGCTACATTGAGAACCATTAAACATCTCACACTTTAAAAGTAACTTCTGGACTTAAAAAGAGGACCCTTGGTTCCACGTAATGCAGTATACATGACATCTGACCAGTCCACAGAGGTCTCGCTGCTCCACGCAGGGTCCTTCCCTGTACGACACATGCTCTGTATCTTTCATGTGGCCCTTCGCCGGACAACACTGATCAGTGACACGTATGATGTACACATGGTAAGTAGGACATAACATATGACATAACCATGCAATATAATGATCTCTTACCCTGCCAGCATTGTGTACAGGAGAACGCCGAGGCTCCAGATATCGCACGCTGCGTCGTATCCTTGTCTCATTAGAACCTGCAACATAACGATATTACAGAGGGATCAGTTACACAGCAAGACCCCGACTGACGCTACAATAAACTCAGCCGCTGCCTAACAGCATCTTATGTAATAACTGTGTACAGGACACAATGCCTGAGACCAATATGGTATATACCCTCGCTAATGATTTATCAGTGTGGAGAAAACACAATCTACATACACCGCAAAAGGAAGATTTACTGCAGACGTTTCCTGGTGTCAGCAGTGTAGACACAGCGACAATTACAAAGAGAACAAATTATTAAATATTCTTATGAAGTGCTGTATATATTTCTTTTTAAAATCTAAGGGTATAGTGTTAATATTTTCTATATGAATGATTTTGGATGCAGTGTCATATGTTGTCTCTTTTCCAGCACACACCTCGAAGGACTCCCTGAACGGAGAACAACAGTTCGGCACTGGGGTTAGCAGGAACCCAGAGAACCAACACCAGATAAATGCTGACCTGTCACACGTTAATGAATAAAACCACAGCAGCATGCACCAACCTTCACCTCCCTGAAGAAATCATTACTGCTGAAACGTTTTAGCGTGATATCTAATTTTTAACACTACACATTTACTATGCACCCACTTTCCAGGGAGAGGATTACCCCTGCTCTACCTTTTAGCCACCCTCCTGCCAGAGTGGCGTGTACAACATGCCTTATCCTACTGAGAGTAATTTGAATCCGTCGACCCTCACCAGCGGAGGAATAAACCTAAGTACAGAGTGCCCTGAGACGTCGCCTCCCATACACCGTGTAACAGTGCAGGACCCAGGAGAAGAACATCAACTTAAATCGGATCCACTGAAACCTATCGGGCTGCTAATTTCTTCCCTCCCTGTTGGACGCAGCTACATACTTAAGTGCACCATCATACACAAGAGCTGGCCGGGCTGGGATAAAGAATGAAGCGTACATTATTATACAACAGACGTATGATGAATGTTATACCCCTTTTACACCAAAATCCAGGGTCCGACCCTGGAATTTGAACACTTGTCAATCCCGAGTTGAACTCGGCTTCAGACCCCGTTTACACTGCAACTCGACCCGGGTTGTTCCCGGGTTTGCCCCGTTTACACTGAACCCTGGTAATCCCTGCTTTTCTCTAATGAAGTCATTAAAAATGGTCTGTTTTAAGGTCTGTCAAAGATGGTCACAAAAGGCAGCAAAAGAGAGGGGAGGGGACTGTTTCCAGCATTGCTACAGGCTGCTGTTCTGGCTGTGGCAGGCTGTGTATCAGCATATGTTTGTGGCTGCTGGTCAGGCTGTGGTGCAGGCTGTAGTTCTGGCTGTGGAAGGCTGTGTATCACCTGTGTTTGTGGCTGCTGGTCAGGCTGTGGTGCAGGGTGCAGTTCTGGCTGTGGCAGGCTGTGTATCAGCCTGTGCTTGTGGCTGCTGGTCAGGCTGTGGGGCGGTCTGCAGTTCTGGATGTGGCAGGCTGTGTATCACCCTGTGTTTGTGGCTGCTGGTCAGGCTGTGGTACAGGTTGCTGTTTAGGCTGTGGCAGGCTGTGTATCACCTGTGTTTGTGGCTGCTGGTCAGGCTGTGGTACAGGTTGCTGTTTAGGCTGTGGCAGGCTGTGTATCAGCCTGTGTTTGTGGCTGCTGGTCAGGCTGTGGCGCAGGGTGCAGTTCTGGCTGTGGCAGGCTGTGTATCACCTGCGTTTGTGGCTGCTGGTCAGGCTGTGGTACAGGCTGCAGTTCTGGCTGTGGCAGGCTGTGTATCAGACTGCGTTTGTGGCTGCTGGTCAGGCTGTGGTGCAGGCTGTAGTTCTGGCTGTGGCAGGCTGTGTATCAGCCTGTGTTTGTGGCTGCTGGTCAGGCTGTGGTGCAGGGTGCAGTTCTGGCTGTGGCAGGCTGTGTATCAGACAGTGTATGTGGCTGCTGGTCAGGCTATGGTGCAGGTTGCTGTTCTGGCTGTGGCAGGCTGTGTATCAGCCTGTGTTTGTGGCTGCTGGTCAGGCTGTAGTTCTGGCTGTGGCAGGCTGTGTATCAGCCTGTGTTTGTGGCTGCTGGTCAGGCTGCAGTTCTGGCTGTGGCAGGCTGTATGCCTGCCTGCGTTTGTGGCTGCTGGTCAGGCTGTGGTGCAGGCTGTAGTTCTGGCTGTGGGAGGCTGTGTATCAGCCAGCGTTTGTGGCTGCTGGTCAGGCTGTGGTGCAGGCTGTAGCTCTGGCTGTGGGAGGCTGTGTATCAGCCAGCGTTTGTGGCTGCTGGTCAGACTGTGGTGCAGGTTGCTGTTCTGGCTGTGGCAGGCTGTGTATCAGCCTGTGTTTGTGGCTGCTGGTCAGGCTGTGGTGCAGGGTGCAGTTCTGGCTGTGGCAGGCTGTGTATCAGCCTGTGTTTGTGGCTGCTGGTCAGGCTGTAGTTCTGGCTGTGGCAGGCTGTGTATCAGCCTGTGTTTGTGGCTGCTGGTCAGGATGTGGTGCAGGCTGCAGTTCTGGCTGTGGCAGGCTGTGTATCAGCCTGTGTTTGTGGCTGCTGGTCAGGCTGTGGCGCAGGGTGCAGTTCTGGCTGTGGCAGGCTGTGTATCACCTGCGTTTGTGGCTGCAGGTCAGGCTGTGGTACAGGCTGCAGTTCTGGCTGTGGCAGGCTGTGTATCAGACTGCGTTTGTGGCTGCTGGTCAGGCTGTAGTTCTGGCTGTGGCAGGCTGTGTATCAGCCTGTGTTTGTGGCTGCTGGTCAGGCTGTGGTGCAGGGTGCAGTTCTGGCTGTGGCAGGCTGTGTATCAGACAGTGTATGTGGCTGCTGGTCAGGCTATGGTGCAGGTTGCTGTTCTGGCTGTGGCAGGCTTTGTATCAGCCTGTGTTTGTGGCTGCTGGTCAGGCTGTAGTTCTGGCTGTGGCAGGCTGTGTATCAGCCTGTGTTTGTGGCTGCTGGTCAGGCTGTGGTGCAGGCTGCAGTTCTGGCTGTGGCAGGCTGTATGCCTGCCTGCGTTTGTGGCTGCTGGTCAGGCTGTGGTGCAGGCTGTAGTTCTGGCTGTGGGAGGCTGTGTATCAGCCAGCGTTTGTGGCTGCTGGTCAGGCTGTGGTGCAGGCTGTAGTTCTGGCTGTGGGAGGCTGTGTATCAGCCAGCGTTTGTGGCTGCTGGTCAGACTGTGGTGCAGGTTGCTGTTCTGGCTGTGGCAGGCTGTGTATCAGCCTGTGTTTGTGGCTGCTGGTCAGGCTGTGGTACAGGTTGCAGTTCTGGCTGTGGCAGGCTGTGTATCAGCCTGCGTTTGTGGCTGCTGGTCAGACTGTGGTGCAGGTTGCTGTTCTGGCTGTGGCAGGCTGTGTATCAGCCTGTGTTTGTGGCTGCTGGTCAGGCTGTGGTGCAGGGTGCAGTTCTGGCTGTGGCAGGCTGTGTATCAGCCTGTGTTTGTGGCTGCTGGTCAGGCTGTAGTTCTGGCTGTGGCAGGCTGTGTATCAGCCTGTGTTTGTGGCTGCTGGTCAGGATGTGGTGCAGGCTGCAGTTCTGGCTGTGGCAGGCTGTGTATCAGCCTGTGTTTGTGGCTGCTGGTCAGGCTGTGGCGCAGGGTGCAGTTCTGGCTGTGGCAGGCTGTGTATCACCTGCGTTTGTGGCTGCTGGTCAGGCTGTGGTACAGGCTGCAGTTCTGGCTGTGGCAGGCTGTGTATCAGACTGCGTTTGTGGCTGCTGGTCAGGCTGTGGTGCAGGCTGTAGTTCTGGCTGTGGCAGGCTGTGTATCAGCCTGTGTTTGTGGCTGCTGGTCAGGCTGTGGTGCAGGGTGCAGTTCTGGCTGTGGCAGGCTGTGTATCAGACAGTGTATGTGGCTGCTGGTCAGGCTATGGTGCAGGTTGCTGTTCTGGCTGTGGCAGGCTTTGTATCAGCCTGTGTTTGTGGCTGCTGGTCAGGCTGTAGTTCTGGCTGTGGCAGGCTGTGTATCAGCCTGTGTTTGTGGCTGCTGGTCAGGCTGTGGTGCAGGCTGCAGTTCTGGCTGTGGCAGGCTGTATGCCTGCCTGCGTTTGTGGCTGCTGGTCAGGCTGTGGTGCAGGCTGTAGTTCTGGCTGTGGGAGGCTGTGTATCAGCCAGCGTTTGTGGCTGCTGGTCAGGCTGTGGTGCAGGCTGTAGTTCTGGCTGTGGGAGGCTGTGTATCAGCCAGCGTTTGTGGCTGCTGGTCAGACTGTGGTGCAGGTTGCTGTTCTGGCTGTGGTAGGCTGTGTATCAGCCTGTGTTTGTGGCTGCTGGTCAGGCTGTGGTACAGGTTGCAGTTCTGGCTGTGGCAGGCTGTGTATCAGCCTGCGTTTGTGGCTGCTGGTCAGGCTGTGGTGCAGGCTGTTGTTGTGGCTGTGTATCACCTGTGTTTGTGGCTGCTGGTCAGGCTGTGGTACAGGTTGCTGTTTAGGCTGTGGCAGGCTGTGTATCAGCCTGTGTTTGTGGCTGCTGGTCAGGCTGTAGTTCTGGCTGTGGGAGGCTGTGTATCAGCCAGCGTTTGTGGCTGCTGGTCAGACTGTGGTGCAGGTTGCTGTTCTGGCTGTGGCAGGCTGTGTATCAGCCTGTGTTTGTGGCTGCTGGTCAGGCTGTGGTACAGGTTGCAGTTCTGGCTGTGGCAGGCTGTGTATCAGCCTGCGTTTGTGGCTGCTGGTCAGGCTGTGGTGCAGGCTGCTGTTGTGGCTGTGTATCACCTGTGTTTGTGGCTGCTGGTCAGGCTGTGGTACAGGTTGCTGTTCTGGCTGTGGCAGGCTGTGTATCAGCCTGTGTTTGTGGCTGCTGGTCAGGCTGTGGTGCAGGGTGCAGTTCTGGCTGTGGCAGGCTGTGTATCAGACAGTGTATGTGGCTGCTGGTCAGGCTATGGTGCAGGTTGCTGTTCTGGCTGTGGCAGGCTTTGTATCAGCCTGTGTTTGTGGCTGCTGGTCAGGCTGTAGTTCTGGCTGTGGCAGGCTGTGTATCAGCCTGTGTTTGTGGCTGCTGGTCAGGCTGTGGTGCAGGCTGCAGTTCTGGCTGTGGCAGGCTGTATGCCTGCCTGCGTTTGTGGCTGCTGGTCAGGCTGTGGTGCAGGCTGTAGTTCTGGCTGTGGGAGGCTGTGTATCAGCCAGCGTTTGTGGCTGCTGGTCAGGCTGTGGTGCAGGCTGTAGTTCTGGCTGTGGGAGGCTGTGTATCAGCCAGCGTTTGTGGCTGCTGGTCAGACTGTGGTGCAGGTTGCTGTTCTGGCTGTGGTAGGCTGTGTATCAGCCTGTGTTTGTGGCTGCTGGTCAGGCTGTGGTACAGGTTGCAGTTCTGGCTGTGGCAGGCTGTGTATCAGCCTGCGTTTGTGGCTGCTGGTCAGGCTGTGGTGCAGGCTGTTGTTGTGGCTGTGTATCACCTGTGTTTGTGGCTGCTGGTCAGGCTGTGGTACAGGTTGCTGTTTAGGCTGTGGCAGGCTGTGTATCAGCCTGTGTTTGTGGCTGCTGGTCAGGCTGTAGTTCTGGCTGTGGGAGGCTGTGTATCAGCCAGCGTTTGTGGCTGCTGGTCAGACTGTGGTGCAGGTTGCTGTTCTGGCTGTGGCAGGCTGTGTATCAGCCTGTGTTTGTGGCTGCTGGTCAGGCTGTGGTACAGGTTGCAGTTCTGGCTGTGGCAGGCTGTGTATCAGCCTGCGTTTGTGGCTGCTGGTCAGGCTGTGGTGCAGGCTGCTGTTGTGGCTGTGTATCACCTGTGTTTGTGGCTGCTGGTCAGGCTGTGGTACAGGTTGCTGTTCTGGCTGTGGCAGGCTGTGTATCAGCCTGTGTTTGTGGCTGCTGGTCAGGCTGTGGTGCAGGGTGCAGTTCTGGCTGTGTGCCTTCCTGCTTTTGTGGCTGCTGGTCAGGCTGTAGTTCTGGCTGTGGGAGGCTGTGTATGTGGCTGCTGGTCAGGCTGTGGTACAGGTTGCTGTTCTGGCTGTGGCAGGCTGTGTATCACCTGTGTTTGTGGCTGCTGGTCAGACTGTGGTGCAGGAGGTTAGACAGGCAAGCAATGGCTTCATGTGAGTCTCTCTCTGCAGGGCACTGACAAATGACATCATCTGCCGGTGCCTCAGAAGGTCCAAACAGCATCTTTCAGAGCTCGCCGGGTCAAATAATCAGGGTAGCACCCGTTTACACTGCCTCGTGACCCGGGAACAACCCGTTTTCAACCCTGCTCTCAACCCGAGTAAGATTGCCCGGTAAATCGACCCGGGTTATTTTTTTGGGAGCCGTTCACACAGAGCCTCAACCCGGATCCACCTGACAGTAACCCGGGTTATTTGTTTGGTGTAAAAGGGGTATTACTCTCCCACCTACTAATAGACTGTTCTGATAATATGTCAGCATTTACCCAAATTAATAGACAGCTGAGCTAGAGAACTGTTACTAATCAGCAACCACATCTTGGAGCCAAAGGCGTCCCAGTATGTAGAGACCCCTCCCTGCCCCCACTCTCTCTCCGCTGTCTTGCCTATACACCATCTTGGCTAACCCCGTCTGTACTTATTCTCTTCTTGTGTGCGATGTGTAGCGGACTGTCCGGCGCTGGAGACTTATGTGCAGTGTTTCAAACAATGGGCTCGATTCTCTTCAGCGCGATGTAAATAGCTCCGGGAGTGAGCGCCCGGAGCTATTCAATACACCGCGCTGACAAGTCCGACTAATGATTTCTTCTCTCATCCCTCCGGGGATGAGAGAAGAAATCCGACAAAAGTCCCGGCGCGAGGCTGTTTTCTGCCCTTAGCGCCGGGAAAACAGCCTCGCGCCGGGAAGTTAGGTCGGGGAATGCCCGTTATCGCACCTAAACACCCTGTTTAAGGCGCGATAACGAGCCTTCCCCGACCTAACAGCGCGATGAATTGAATAGCTGCGGGAGCTATCTCCCGGCGCTATTTATATCGCGCTGAATTGAATCGTGCCCAATGAGGGTAATAAATTATATTCTCACATTTCAGCACAATGCATTGCTCCTTTATCAGAGCGGGACACCACAATGTATAGAAACATTCATTTATTAAATTCACTCATTGACGCCTGCACTACAAGTCCCAGACACAGGGGCCCAATTCTGATAAAAGGCATAAAAAAAATGTACCCGATACTATTCACATGTAGATTTTTAAGAACATTACAGTAAAACTCATAAAAAGAAAAAAATACATAAAATAAAAGTAAAATAATGGAATAAAATAATGAATTTGTACCATGCACAAGTATTTTACAGGCAGTAATATTGTCTTGAGGGCCACATAAGGTCTATAGCGTGGTTTAAAGCGGTTGAACATTGTGCGTACATATGAACAGCTAACACGGATACGTTCTACGAGATGCTCTGCAGATATCGCTACCTCTGGTGCCACGAAGTTGGCGGTGTAACACGGCGTGAGGAGCAGACCGTTCTCGCCTCTCAGCTGCTTGGCGAAACCAAAGTCACATATTCTAATGGAGTCTGCGTTGCTGGAATCGTCCATGTAAAGGATATTACTGGGTTTAAGGTCTCTGTGAACCACCTACAAAGGGAGAAACACACTTCACATGTTAACGCATTAAATTATTCCAATGCAGATCCCCAGGACACCGTCATTTATGTACAATGGAAAAGGTGCAAAATGACTACAATTGGTTATTGTGAAGGAACAACGTAATGAAATGATATGTACTCAAGTGAAGTGGGTTTTTATTTGAGCCTGAAATGTCTGAAAAACGACTACACGGTTCCCCTCAGTCCTAGGCGCTTCTAAAGTCTATAAAATAACTACTTAATACAAATGGAATTTGATCATCTTCCCTACCACGCTGACGAGGAAGGGCGGCCGGGTAGCAGTGGGAAGCGCCATGCCAAGTGTGCATAAAATGACCAGGCAGCAGAATATTATCTCGTGGGAAATGAGCGCACACTGTGTGAACTATGGGTAAAAGAACTAAATGGGTTTTGTTCCCCCAAGCAAATAAAATAAAGGTTTGTGTAGAGGATATAAATAAACCCCTGAGGTGCTAAGTTAGGGCCTCGGGTCCATTTTTGGCGCCGTAACTGCAAAATGAATTTCTTTCCCCAGCCAGGGCCTGAAAGACCAAATCGAGTCTAGAAAACATGAACGGTGAACGTCACACTTACCCCTTGGCAGTGCAAATAATCTACAGTTTTGGTGATTGTGTAGAGAACGGCGCCAGCCTCCCGCTCGGAGAAGTATTTCTGCCGGAGTATCCGATCGAGCAGCTCCCCGCCTTTCATCAGCTCCGTCACAAGGTAAACGTACCTGCCCTCGTCGTCATACACCTGACAAATGTCAAACACAAGAACGCGGTGAGCGCCCTCTCTGACACGGAGTAACCATATCGGAGAAACGCGAGGCGACAACTGGCTCGGCACTCACATCTTTCAGCGTAATAATATTTGGATGCTGCCCGTAACGCATCAGGATCTCGATCTCCTCCGAGGGATCTCTTTTGCTCCTGTCAATGATCTGGAACAAAGATGAACCAGCGGTTATATGTAATCTGCACTCAGGAAAGAACAGAGTGCTTCATAACCAGCTGGAGTAACGGATATCCCCATCATTTAAAGGAAGACCCCAAAGTACAGTTCCTCTGAGTAGGAAGTATATCGCCACCATACCTTGACCGCATACTCCATGTTGGTCGCCCTATGGATACATCGTTTGCAAATGGAATAGGATCCAACACCTATATCTTCTTTAAGGTCGTATATGTCTGTAAATTGCGCTCGACTTCCGTGAAACTGCTGAAAAAAAAAACCCCGATAAAAGATAATTACTGGAGACTGAAAAACAGCCGGATGGTAGCTGGAACTAAACATCTCCTGAAACGGAGTAACAACGTTTACCTGTACAATAGGCAACGCATTCGTTATGGAGGAGATCTTGTGTTCCTCGATGGAGGAGGGTGCAACAAAGCTAAAGCCTTTGAAGAGCTGGTGGGCGTTGGCGCTGGGTGGAACTCCTGGAGAATCTAGAGAACGCAGGGGAGACGTTACGGCGGTTACATATTGGAAATAGATCTTTATTTTTAACATTGCATCTGGTAACATATCTGACACTGCATTAAGTAATCCCAGGCCACGATTTATGTGCAATGAGGGATGTTTTCTTGAAGAGTGAATACAACCAAAAAAATCCCTCACGCATTTCGCCACTTTATAATACAAGATGTGGATACTGAAACTTTTCCAACCAAAACTTTGCTCATCTACACTATTGGTACTAACACTATTGGTGCTCTGTAAATGAGTCAGCTATGCCTAAAGTTCTGTTCCATATAAAGTGCATATCAGTAACAGTGTATGGATCTGCCGTACCTGGGATTTGCAGGGGTATTAGACCAAAAGTATTACAAACAGAATATACATTCGAGCAATACATGTTATTGGGACATCAAGTGAACAGAAGGTGCCCAGAGGTCCCTCTTGTATTGAAAGAGACCGATGAGGTCCATGCACTATATTATAATAACCTCTTCATACACATGTACAGTATGTGCGTCCCGGACAGACTACTGTCATCAACAGATCAACAAATTCTGTTACCGTTTTTAGTCAATTACCTATAAGTGTCGGTTATTTATACCACATAAGATAAACCTGCTACATCATTTATTAAAAATATCATCTTCTACTTCATTTATGGTTTAATACTTAATATTGGTTCCTCCATTTGTCATGTGTTGACACTCTACAGGCCCCTACTTCCAGTCTTTACACATGTGGCTTATTACAGCATTGTATGATGCATATAATCCAGACTGAGGGCACAATGTAATAACCTGCGAGTTGTGACAAGTGGCGAGATTTCGGCGATAGAGCAGTAAAGATTAAAGCAGCATTTTTGTTTTGATGGTAAAGCCAGGTTGGTTTAGCCTTTAAAAAAAATTGGCACTTTAACTCTTGAGGCTAAAGCAAGAAAACCCATTCACTTGCCGCAAACCGTGCGCTACTGCATTTGGCTCAGAGTCCACTCTTTGCGTATATCACAGTCATAACAAATCTTTCAAGGTTTCAGCAAGAAGAATAAATATACCTTTCGGTGTTTTCGCTGTGAACTCCGGATCAAAACAGAACGTGTCCTCGGGTTTCCCGGATGCCGGTTTAAATGGAGGCTGAATTTCACGTCTATACAGTTTCTGTACACACAAACGGATGGAGTTAATAAAAAGAACCATTGAGAACATGTCTGAAAATGTTACACTAAGAAGATTTATACGTTCAATAATCAGCCACATTACAAAACGTCAGGATGTACGTTATAAAAAGAGCAGTTTTCACCGGAAATAGCAACAAAACAAATTTACAACTCACATTCCAGTCAATTGTAGCAAAAAACGGATGTCTCTTAATTTCTTCCACCCGGTCCAGGCCAGCACCTACAAGTTCATATAAAGAGATTCTTCTTACTCCCCTCTGTACCAACACAGACCTTTAAATACCAATAAATGTTACATAATTATCTTGTGGAACATGTTTCTTCTAATCTGGGCTGCAGCAGAAGTATAATATATAAACTCCAGGTGTCCCTGCTGGTGGCCTGTGCAGACCAGAGACCTCTTTTGGTTATTGCCAAACCACCCAATGCCCGGAATATGCTTCAATGACTAGTACTCTGCATTGTTAGGTCCCAACATCACAAACGAGATGTGCAGAGGAGCAGACAAAGGTGCAGTTAGGCCTGAAGAGGTGCAGATACTCTATTGTGGGAGCAGAAAGACATGGCATGCAGAGTAGCAGAAAGACATACAGGGGTGGAAAAAGATACGACATGCAGAGGAGCAGTAATACATGCAGAGGAGCAAAAAGACAAGAAGAGGATCAGAAAGACAAGAAGAGGATCAGAAAGACAAGAAGAGGATCAGAAAGACAAGAAGAGGATCAGAAAGACAAGAAGAGGATCAGAAAGACAAGAAGAGGATCAGAAAGACATGAAGAGGATCAGAAAGACTAGAAGAGGATCAGAAAGACATGAAGAGGTGCAGAAAGACATGAAGAGGATCAGAAAGACATGAAGAGGATCAGAAAGACATGAAGAGGATCAGAAAGACAAGAGGATCAGAAAGACATGAAGAGGATCAGAAGGACATGAAGAGGATCAGAAAGACATGAAGAGGATCAGAAAGACATGAAAAGTAGCAGAAAGACATGAAAAGGATCAGAAAGACATGAAGAGGATCAGAAAGACATGAAGAGGATCAGAAAGACATGAAGAGGAGCAGAAAGACAAGAGGATCAGAAAGACATGAAGAGGATCAGAAGGACATGAAGAGGATCAGAAAGACATGAAGAGGAGCAGAAAGACATGAAGAGGAGCAGAAAGACATGAAGAGGAGCAGAAAGACATGAAGAGGAGCAGAAAGACATGAAGAGGAGCAGAAAGACATGGAAATTAAATCTCATTCCCATAGTGCGTTGCACAAGCTGTCTGATAATGGTTTTGAAATGATTGATTCAGAAATAAGTTTGACATCTC
This sequence comes from Taudactylus pleione, assembly GCA_031769625.1. Lineage (NCBI taxonomy): Eukaryota > Metazoa > Chordata > Amphibia > Anura > Myobatrachidae > Taudactylus > Taudactylus pleione. Next base: position 1,534,685 of record JAUIMM010001041.1, on the reverse strand, counting down.
CAGAAATGATGTACAAAGATGTTAAAGTGCAAAATGCTGAGGACCCTACATGCAGAGCGATATAATGTGAAAGAGGCTTTACCATCATCTCAACAGCTCCAAGATACTTCAACAGCCACGACCACAGAGAGGAAATATTACTTATGGAGCGATTTGTTCATCGTCTCCGTCAATTCCCCATTACTGCACATAAGGGTAGATTCTTGTTATCATACACAATCATTTAGTTATCTCAGCAGGTGACCATTTCTCTGGTATCATCCTTAAAATTCACAATATTTGGCCTACACTGTCCCTCTATTATGGTGGAGATGCCAGTATTTTAGCCTCCCCTAAGTCTGCTGGCTATGATGTCATTGTCCCTTATATCCTGGAAAACTCAGGGGCTTTTTTTAGTTTTTATTTTAACACGTTCAACGGTAATTGATATGTTTTCATATGGTCTAGTTCAGTTGATCTATGCTACGTTTTAGGGCATTCACAAGTAGGAGTGAAGGTAGTGCCGTGCACCTCTCCTCTGCTCACCCGCACCAGCTATGTGCACAATTACATCACGAAGGCTGTCCTGTACATACTAAACTTATATGGCCATGGAATCACACAAGGTGTCAGCACTCAACTGCCCCCAACTTATACAACTCATTTAGACCAAGAAATTCAGAAGTCACCCAGACTGTCTTAAGCTGGGTACACACTGAGCAACGGGCCAACATATCGGATCCTGGGTACACATCAGAATGAAGTAAAGAACGACGGAACAGTCCCTCGTTCTGTCCTTCATTACACTATACGGCGCCGCTAATGATATCGTCAGGTTTAATGTGCAGCACATCAAACCTGACGACATCGTAGGTGACCGCGGGAACGTGCATATCGTACATACATACTGCACGAAATGTCGTGCCAAATCGTAACAATATCACCTCAGTGTGTACCCACTTTTCAACCGCACGCGGTGATATTTAGTAAGGCTGGCAATACGCCAACACAGATCCCATCTTATTCACTCCCAAATTTTGAACCATTTTTTTTTCCAGTGCTACAAAATACCATAAACTTGTCCAGAAAAGTCACAGTTAGGAAACAAATAACCCAGCCACAGGGATCAGAGAATGAAGACAGCATAGGGGTTTGATGGTGAGCTGTACGCTTACCATTATGGCTACGTCTCAGGGGCCGACCAAGATGAAAAATGATGATGGTGGGAAGTAAGGTGAGGAGGTACAAGGAGCGGGCAATGTATTTTTGGTTTAGGTTTGCAGATGACAAATGTTTCAATAAAAATAATAACAGCTCTATCTCAGACCAGAAAGACATTGATCTGAGGTCCCAGAGCAGAGATGGGATCTGAGAGGGGTTTGTGGCGAGAGAGACAATGTTACAGTGTCTGATCACCGGGGCGATGTCAGGGCTACTACTCCGTACTCTGGGCCTGATTCAGACCCGCTTGCAAGCTCCATGCGCTCACGAGCGGGTCGATGTTAGGCCACTGCGCATGTCGGAACCGGCTCCGACGTGCACATGCGCGAGACCCGGCTAGCGACGGGCGCTCCGTCGCTCTGGGTCTCGCACCGAAAGGGGGCGGCTGGCGATTTTGATCGACAGCTCGCACAGTTTTGGAGGCGTGGCGTGGGGGTGGCTTCACAAACGGAGGCGTTCCCAATGTGAACGCCTGGTGTTTGTGGGCGGCCCCACTGACGCGATGTCGGTGGGAGAGCTTCCGGCTCTATTAGAGCCAAAAGCTCTCCGGGGCTTGCGGCCACGAGACCCTACCACAAGGGTCTCGTCGCAAGCCCGATGGTCGCGATGGTCTTGACCATCGCGACCATCATCCTGGCCGCACGCAATAACTGTGTGTGGTTACCCACAGCTATGCGAGCGGCCAGGAGGCCGCTCTGAAAAAAAACAAAAAACGCCCTGATTCAAAGCGAGCGCTCTTTCAGAGCGTCCATCTCTGAATCAGGGCCTCTGTACAATCTTTATGTATAGTGTATTCTGTATGTCAGAGGAACGCAGAGCAGGTCATAGAGCTCCCATACTACCCATCCACTATTTGATCGTCACATCATCTCCAGTTGGATTGTGACCCAATCTGCGCAATACGGCAAGGCGGATATCACTTCATGGTGTGTGGCGCCACTCTCTGGAGCTCCTTTGTGCTTATCTGCAGTTGGACAGGGAGCCAGACTGTTTTACTTCACTTATAGCCAAGAGACGTCTGACAACGGGCGGCTGTCTCTGGACCAGTCCTATTCCCCAGGACTTATGTGGGAAGCGTAAGATGGGTAATCGCTATACTCACACTGGTGTGTTCTCATAGCCATGACTTTGTTAATATCAGCTGATGTCTCTTTGCTACAAACCCTTATTAAGCCATCAGACCAGCTCATTGCGGTCAAGGATACGATTTAACTGGAGTCTTTATTCATTTAAACTGACAAGTGGACACATCATCTATTGCTGGTGAAATACGATTTATTATCACTGCCTGGGTACACCACTTCAATATGTTAAAAAAAACAAACATTATTATTATTGATATTTGTGATTTCATTTGTATCTGGTACAAGCATTTTACTATTTGTGCTTATGTATGTTTTTCTTTTTAATAAATGTATGTATTTATGATTATACTATGCGCACCCTTAAGTGATTTATACTTATTCACTTACATATACCATAAAGCTCACAGAGACTGCGCTGACTACAGCGTCACGAGAGATTACCGGTACCCTCTGGATGTAGTTTCAGGACACTGGCACTTTGTACAAGCTGTAATACAGCGCCACGCTGCAACTATCACCTGTCACAACTGTGATAAATAGGAACCAGTGACTGGTACAGATTATTGTGCAGCGACAGTAAGAAGACCTTGAAGAGCCACGATGCGAGCAATTACAGAGATATTAGCAAATAATGGCTCTTAGCGCGGGACGTAGTCGGGGGGGACAGTCAGCGCACACACTGGCATGGATGGCATCGGATGTACGTCACACACCACTCACCTAATCTGTTTAACGGGTTTCTCTTGAACAACATCCGCAGCAGACTTTGCGCTTCGGGGCTCAGAAACTGCGGCATCCCAAGCTTTGATCTGAGGGGAGAATTCCGATTGTTAACGAGCTGAAAAAGCTTTCGGAGAAACAGCAGCCAAGATCCATTGTAATTCAATTTATGATTTAAGAGAAATATTTAGATCATTTATCAAGCTCTGAATTTGTTACTCTCCAGTTTTAATCTCAAGATTGAACTTTTTTCTACCTTTAATTAATTTGCCAGCAAGAAAGTCCCTATCGGGTGTATGTATGATATCAATGTAGCATCGAAGCCAAATCTCACTCAATGTTCCCACTATTTGCCACCTGCAGCAATGAGCGCTGAACCCCTGAACAGACCAGACGCCATGCATTGCTGTAAACCACAGACTGTATATGCTTGGCGCCATCCACTTACAGCAACGCGACTTTGCCAATATTCCAGGGCCCCCGTATGCCATAAGAGCAGCGGGGAAGTGACGCAATCTGCTGCCGGCTCAGGACAAACGTCACCCAGAAAAGAAAGCTTTCACCCAGAGTTGCGCCATACTTGCATGAACGGGATACTAACGGGATACTCCATACTTGCATGTACACCGGCAACAAGGACGCCGCGTCACGGCATAGCTGGAACAGGGGCTAAATGCTTCTTTTCTGGCAGAAAGCTGTGGGAAACTTATTCTTTGTTTTTAACTTTTTAAGGTCTAGAGAGATGATCCGGGGAGTACCTACATCTATTAGTTACTGTATATCGTGCGTCATATCGCCTAGAGAAACAAGCGTCACTTTCTCACAGGACAAATAAAACTCACTGAAATTGTGACCGCGCGGTAAAGATGATTTGTTAGCAACAGATCACTAGGATTAGGATACAAATCCCCCGTCGCACTTACTTCAGAATCATGTTCATCGTCTCATTCCGGTCTTTACCCTGAAAGGGTAACGTACCCGTCAGCATCTCAAACTGAAAGACAGAATTGACCGGCGTAAGGTCTCTGCGCAGAGGCCGCGCTGACATTTATTTCGTTATGACAATGTCTGGAGTAAGTTTGTCTTTTGATTAATTAAACAACTAAACTAATTATCCTCTAAAAACAAAGATTTGAAGAAGAGAGTGCAGACAATGGTAATAGCGCTGTTATGTGCGACAGGAGAAGGAAGCGACAGGAGTAGTAGTTAATGTAGAATGAGCCCCCTCAGTCTATTTCATTTCTACATAGAAGTGGTATCACGTCCGAATTGGAAGATGTTACTCCAGCCTACAACGTATAAACTGGAACCTAGCGTGCAAACTTTAGTGTGTGTGCTCTTCATGGTATCCAACACTGGTACAGTGGGAAGGTCCCTGCTTATCCCTGTATAGTAGGGGTGGGGTCCCTGCTTATACACTCTACAGTGGGGGTTGGGTCCTAGCGTATCCCTTCTATAGTGGGGGTGGGGTCCCTACTTATCCCCTCTGTAGTGGATGGGTCCGTGCTTATCTTATCTGTAGTGGGGGGTCCTTGCTTATCCCATCTAGCATAGAATGGGAGGTCCCTGCTAATCACCTCTAGTGAGGTAGGTCCCTGAAAATCCCCTGTATAGCGGAGGAGAATGTCCCTGTTTATCCCGTGAATAGTGTAGGTGGGATCCCTGCTTATCCCTTGTATAGAGGAGGAGGGATCCCTGATAATCCCCTGTATAGTGGAGGGGGTGTCCCTGCTTATCTCTTGTATACTGGAGGAGGGGTACCTGTTTATTCCCTGTACAGTGTGTGAGGGGTTATTGGCTAATAACCTGTTTTGTTAGGGATACCTGCTAATAGCCAGTATAGTGGGGGGGGGGGGGGGGGGGCACTAACCCGTACACACAGGAGACCCCAATGAGAGAAGGTAATAAGTACATTGAGGTGATGGATGGGGAGCAATGACTATGCATTTACTGTACCATAAGGACACCAAACGACCACCAATCGGCACTTTGCGTGTGACCCCGTCTATTCACCACTTCCGGTGCCATGTACTCCACAGTACCGCAGAATGAGTACGCCTTCTTCTCATGGTCCACGGACTCCTTACTGAGTCCAAAGTCTGCAAAACAAACGAGATGCAAAAGTGCCTCCGAACGCCACAAAGAAATCACAGGTGAGGGGCTCGTCCACATGCAGGAGATCATGCTGAGCTGTCACTGTACTATGGTGACAATATGCCCCTAACGCTCACCACACAGACACACAGTAATCACAGGTGAGGGGCTCATCCACATGTAGGAGATCACGCTGAGCCGTCACTGTACTATGGTGACAATGTGCCCCTAACACTCACCACACAGACACACAGTAATCACAGGTAAGGGGCTCATCCACATGTAGGAGATCACGCTGAGCCGTCACTGTACTATGGTGACAATGTGCCCCTAACACTCACCACACAGACACACAGTAATCACAGGTGAGGGGCTCATACACATGTAGGAGATCACGCTGAGCCGTCACTGTACTATGGTGACAATGTGCCCCTAACACTCACCACACAAACACACAGTAATCACAGGTGAGGGGCTCATCCACATGTAGGAGATCACTCTGAGCCGTCACTGTACTATGGTGACAATGTGCCCCTAACACTCACCACACAGACACACAGTAATCACAGGTGAGGGGCTCATCCACATGTAGGAGATCACGCTGAGCCGTCACTGTACTATGGTGACAATGTGCCCCTAACACTCACCACACAGACACACAGTAATCACAGGTGAGGGGCTCATCCACATGTAGGAGATCACGCTGAGCCGTCACTGTACTATGGTGACAATGTGCCCCTAACACTCACCACACAGACACACAGTAATCACAGGTGAGGGGCTCATACACATGTAGGAGATCACGCTGAGCCGTCAATGTACTATGGTGACAATGTGCCCCTAACACTCACCACACAGACACACAGTAATCACAGGTGAGGGGCTCATCCACATGTAGGAGATCACGCTGATCTGTCACTGTACTATGGTGACAATGTGCCCCTAACACTCACCACACAGACACACAGTAATCACAGGTGAGGGGCTCATCCACATGTAGGAGATCACGCTGAGCCGTCACTGTACTATGGTGACAATGTGCCCCTAACACTCACCACACAGACACACAGTAATCACAGGTGAGGGGCTCATACACATGTAGGAGATCACGCTGAGCCGTCACTGTACTATGGTGACAATGTGCCCCTAACGCTCACCACACAGACACACAGTAATCACAGGTGAGGGGCTCATCCACATGTAGGAGATCACGCTGATCTGTCACTGTACTATGGTGACAATGTGCCCCTAACACTCACCACACAGACACACAGTAATCACAGGTGAGGGGCTCATCCACATGTAGGAGATCACGCTGATCTGTCACTGTACTATGGTGACAATGTGCCCCTAACACTCACCACACAGACACACAGTAATCACAGGTGAGGGGCTCATCCACATGTAGGAGATCACGCTGAGCTGTCACTGTACTATGGTGACAATGTGCCCCTAACACTCACCACACAGACACACAGTAATCACAGGTGAGGGGCTCATCCACATGTAGGAGATCACGCTGAGCTGTCACTGTACTATGGTGACAAAGTGCCCCTAACACTCACCACACAGACACACAGTAATCACAGGTGAGGGGCTCATACACATGTAGGAGATCACGCTGAGCCGTCACTGTACTATGGTGACAATGTGCCCCTAACACTCACCACACAGACACACAGTAATCACAGGTGAGGGGCTCATCCACATGTAGGAGATCACGCTGAGCCGTCACTGTACTATGGTGACAATGTGCCCCTAACACTCACCACACAGACACACAGTAATCACAGGTGAGGGGCTCATCCACATGTAGGAGATCACGCTGAGCCGTCACTGTACTATGGTGACAATGTGCCCCTAACACTCACCACACAGACACACAGTAATCACAGGTGAGGGGCTCATCCACATGTAGGAGATCACGCTGATCTGTCACTGTACTATGGTGACAATGTGCCCCTAACACTCACCACACAGACACACAGTAATCACAGGTGAGGGGCTCATCCACATGTAGGAGATCACGCTGAGCTGTCACTGTACTATGGTGACAATGTGCCCCTAACACTCACCACACAGACACACAGTAATCACAGGTGAGGGGCTCATCCACATGTAGGAGATCACGCTGAGCTGTCACTGTACTATGGTGACAAAGTGCCCCTAACACTCACCACACAGACACACAGTAATCACAGGTGAGGGGCTCATACACATGTAGGAGATCACGCTGAGCCGTCACTGTACTATGGTGACAATGTGCCCCTAACACTCACCACACAGACACACAGTAATCACAGGTGAGGGGCTCATCCACATGTAGGAGATCACGCTGAGCCGTCACTGTACTATGGTGACAATGTGCCCCTAACACTCACCACACAGACACACAGTAATCACAGGTGAGGGGCTCATCCACATGTAGGAGATCACGCTGAGCCGTCACTGTACTATGGTGACAATGTGCCCCTAACACTCACCACACAGTAATCACAGGTGAGGGGCTCATCCACATGAAGGAGATCACGCTGAGCCGTCACTGTACTATGGTGACAATGTGCCCCTAACACTCACCACACAGACACACAGTAATCACAGGTGAGGGGCTCATCCACATGTAGGAGATCACGCTGAGCTGTCACTGTACTATGGTGACAATGTGCCCCTAACACTCACCACACAGACACACAGTAATCACAGGTGAGGGGCTCATCCACATGTAGGAGATCACGCTGAGCTGTCACTGTACTATGGTGACAATGTGCCCCTAACACTCACCACACAGTAATCACAGGTGAGGGGCTCATCCACATGTAGGAGATCACGCTGATCTGTCACTGTACTATGGTGACAATGTGCCCCTAACGCTCACCACACAGACACACAGTAATCACAGGTGAGGGGCTCATCCACATGTAGGGGATCACGCTGAGCTGTTACTGTACTATGGTGACAATGTGCCCCTAACACTCACCACGCCATCTGACGCAGGGAGGCACGTGCGCCATCTGACGCAGGGAGGCACACGCGCCATCTGACGCAGGGAGGCACCCGCGCCATCTGACGCAGGGAGGCATACGCGCCATCTGACGCAGGGAGGTACGCAGCATTCAATAGTGATTTATAAACAACAGTTCCCACGTCCGGCAGTTGGGGGAGGGAGAGGTGTAGAACGGGAAGAGGTTGACGCTGGCGCATTACTCGCTAGCCCTGCCAGTATGCGCAGCGTCCAACTGATCTGTTACACTGCTATGGGCTGGCCTGTGTCAGGAGACCCTCACTGTCTACGGCTCATTTCACAGAGAGGGAACGCCCCCAACATCTGTGTGCGCTCATACACAGGCCGCAGCCATGAGGAAGACAATGGCAGATATGTTCAGGTATCGGGGACGCACAAACCCTATTAATGCTGCACCCCAGATGGATATTGCTCTGCTCTATGGCTGATCACAGAGAGCTCCAACCAAGTCCTCATTTATGAAGAGAAGCTTCCTGAGCACTAGGACACACATTCCCTAACTATGGGTGTGTACGATTCCAGCACGCACTGCGCCATTGTGAGCCTATGGAAACTAACACCATACATACTCTAATGAGGAATGTGACACACGAATGGCATGTAATCAGGTAATCAGGCAATACGTGCACAACAGTAACACTATAGAGAGGTGGACAGCGCCATTCTTTGTCATACAATAATTGTCTATGAAATAAACGCTTTGCTGCAGAGCAGGAACCTACCTGTTAACTTGATATGTCCAGCTTCATCAAGCAAAATGCTGAAAATTAAAATGTACATTCACCAACACACATAACAGGATATGGTATAATAGGATTACATTAATACAACATAAATCACATTGTTGTGTTACTTCCAAAGTCAGCTAAAAAGTATCCAGAGTATCCAGAGGGTGCTACTTTCTAAGAGGCATGCACACAGCTATAAGAACTCCTGGAATATAGACAATTTATCATCCTAAGTAGCATAAGTACTACTGTACAGTAACAATTACACTCATAATAGAGACAAATTATCATCCTAAGTAGCATAAGTACTACTGTACAGTAACAATTACTCTCATAATAGAGACAAATTATCATCATAAGTAGCATAAGTACTACTGTACAGTAACAATTACTCTCATAATATAGACAAATTATCATCATAAGTAGCATAAGTACTACTGTACAGTAACAATTACTCTCATAATATAGACAAATTATCATCCTAAGTAGCATAAGTACTACTGTACAGTAACAATTACTCTCATAATATAGACAAATTATCATCATAAGTAGCATAAGTACTACTGTACAGTAACAATTACTCTCATAATATAGACAAATTATTATCCTAAGTAGCATAAGTACTACTGTACAGTAACAATTACTCTCATAATAGAGACAAATTATCATCCTAAGTAGCATAAGTACTACTGTACAGTAACAATTACTCTCATAATATAGACAAATTATCATCCTAAGTAGCATAAATACTACTGTACAGTAACAATTACTCTCATAATAGAGACAAATTATCATCCTAAGTAGCATAAGTACTACTGTACAGTAACAATTACTCTCATAATAGAGACAAATTATCATCATAAGTAGCATAAGTACTACTGTACAGTAACAATTACTCTCATAATATAGACAAATTATCATCCTAAGTAGCATAAGTACTACTGTACAGTAACAATTACTCTCATAATATAGACAAATTATCATCCTAAGTAGCATAAGTACTACTGTACAGTAACAATTACTCTCATAATATAGACAAATTATCATCCTAAGCAGCATAAGTACTACTGTACAGTAACAACTACTCTCATAATATAGACAAATTATCATCCTAAGTAGCATAAGTACTACTGTACAGTAACAATTACACTCATAATATAGACAAATTATCATCCTAAGTAGCATAAGTACTACTGTACAGTAACAACTACTCTCATAATATAGACAAATTATCATCCTAAGTAGCATAAGTACTACTGTACAGTAACAATTACTCTCAGAATATAGACAAATTATCATCCTACGTAGCATAAGTACTACTGTACAGTAACAATTACTCTCAGAATATAGACACATTATCATCCTAAATAGCATAAATACTACTGTACAGTAACAACTACTCTCATAATATAGACATTATCATCCTAAATAGCATAAATACTACTGTACAGTAACAACTACTCTCATAATATAGACAAATTATCATCCTAAGTAGCATAAGTACTACTGTACAGTAACAACTACTCTCATAATATAGACAAATTATCATCCTAAGTAGCATAAATACTACTGTACAGTAACAACTACTCTCAGAATATAGACAAATTATCATCCTAAGTAGCATAAATACTACTGTACAGTAACAACTACTCTCATAATATAGACAAATTATCATCCTAAATAGCATAAATACTACTGTACAGTAACAACTACTCTCATAATATAGACAAATTATCATCCTAAGTAGCATAAGTACTACTGTACAGTAACAATTACTCTCAGAATATAGACACATTATCATCCTAAATAGCATAAATACTACTGTACAGTAACAACTACTCTCATAATATAGACAAATTATCATCCTAAGTAGCATAAGTACTACTGTACAGTAACAATTACTCTCAGAATATAGACACATTATCATCCAAAGTAGCATAAGTACTACTGTACAGTAACAACTACTCTCAGAATATAGACAAATTATCATCCTAAGTAGCATAAGTACTACTGTACAGTAACAACTACTCTCATAATATAGACAAATTATCATCATAAGTAGCATAAGTACTACTGTACAGTAACAACTACTCTCATAATATAGACAAATTATCATCATAAGTAGCATAAGTACTACTGTACAGTAACAATTACTCTCATAATATAGACAAATTATCATCCTAAGTAGCATAAATACTACTGTACAGTAACAGTTACTCTCATAATATAGACAAATTATCATCATAAGTAGCATAAGTACTACTGTACAGTAACAATTACTCTCATAATATAGACAAATTATCATCCTAAGTAGCATAAGTACTACTGTACAGTAACAATTACTCTCATAATATAGACAAATTATCATCATAAGTAGCATAAGCACTACTGTACAGTAACAACTACTCTCATAATATAGACAAATTATCATCCTAAGTAGCATAAGTACTACTGTACAGTAACAACTACTCTCATAATATAGACAAATTATCATCATAAGTAGCATAAGTACTACTGTACAGTAACAATTACTCTCAGAATATAGACACATTATCATCCTAATTAGCATAAGTACTACTGTACAGTAACAATTACTCTCAGAATATAGACAAATTATCATCCTAAGTAGCATAAGTACTACTGTACAGTAACAATTACTCTCAGAATATAGACAAATTATCATCATAAGTAGCATAAGTACTACTGTACAGTAACAACTACTCTCAGAATATAGACAAATTTACATCATACGTAGCATAAGTACTACTGTACAGTAACAACTACTCTCAGAATATAGACAAATTATCATCCTAAGTAGCATAAGTACTACTGTACAGTAACAATTACTCTCAGAATATAGACAAATTATCATCATAAGTAGCATAAGTACTACTGTACAGTAACAACTACTCTCATAATATAGACAAATTATCATCCTAAGTAGCATAAGTACTACTGTACAGTAACAACTACTCTCATAATATAGACAAATTATCATCCTAAGTAGCATAAGTACTACTGTACAGTAACAACTACTCTCATAATATAGACAAATTATCATCCTAAGTAGCATAAGTACTACTGTACAGTAACAACTACTCTCATAATATAGACAAATTATCATCCTAAGTAGCATAAGTACTACTGTACAGTAACAACTACTCTCATAATATAGACAAATTATCATCCTAAGTAGCATAAGTACTACTGTACAGTAACAACTACTCTCAGAATATAGACAAATTATCATCCTAAGTAGCAATAGTACTACTGTACAGTAACAATTACTCTCAGAATATAGACACATTATCATCATAAGTAGCATAAGTACTACTGTACAGTAACAATTACTCTCATAATATATACAACTTATTATCCCAAGTATCATGGGGTACTACTGTACAGTAACAATTACTCTCTGAATATAGACAAATTATTATCCTAAGTAGCATAAGTACTACTGTACAGTAACAACTACTCTCATAATATAGACAACTTATTATCCCAAGTATCATGGGGTACTACTGTACAGTAACAATTACTCTCATAATATAGACAAATTATCATCCTAAGTAGCATAAGTACTACTGTACAGTAACAACTACTCTCATAATATAGACAAATTACCATCATACGTAGCATAAGTACTACTGTACAGTAACAATTACTCTCTGAATATAGACAAATTATCATCCTAAGTAGCATTAGTACTACTGTACAGTAACAATTACTCTCAGAATATAGACACATTATCATCATAAGTAGCATAAGTACTACTGTACAGTAACAATTACTCTCATAATATAGACAACTTATTATCCCAAGTATCATGGGGTACTACTGTACAGTAACAATTACTCTCTGAATATAGACAAATTATTATCCTAAGTAGCATAAGTACTACTGTACAGTAACAACTACTCTCATAATATAGACAACTTATTATCCCAAGTATCATGGGGTACTACTGTACAGTAACAATTACTCTCATAATATAGACAAATTATCATCCTAAGTAGCATAAGTACTACTGTACAGTAACAACTACTCTCAGAATATAGACACATTATCATCCTAAGTAGCATAAGTACTACTGTACAGTAACAACTACTCTCATAATATAGACAAATTATCATCATACGTAGCATAAGTACTACTGTACAGTAACAACTACTCTCATAATATAGACAAATTATCATCCTAAGTAGCATAAGTACTACTGTACAGTAACAACTACTCTCAGAATATAGACAAATTATCATCCTAAGTAGCATAAGTACTACTGTACAGTAACAACTACTCTCATAATATAGACAAATTATCATCCTAAGTAGCATAAGTACTACTGTACAGTAACAACTACTCTCATAATATAGACAAATTATCATCCTAAGTAGCATAAGTACTACTGTACAGTAACAACTACTCTCATAATATAGACAAATTATCTTCCTAAGTAGCATAAGTACTACTGTACAGTAACAACTACTCTCATAGTATAGACAAATTATCATCCTAAGTAGCATTAGTACTACTGTACAGTAACAATTACTCTCAGAATATAGACAAATTATCATCATAAGTAGCATAAGTACTACTGTACAGTAACAATTACTCTCATAATATAGACAACTTATTATCCCAAGTTTCATGGGGTACTACTGTACAGTAACAATTACTCTCTGAATATAGACAAATTATTATCCTAAGTAGCATAAGTACTACTGTACAGTAACAACTACTCTCATAATATAGACAACTTATTATCCCAAGTATCATGGGGTACTACTGTACAGTAACAATTACTCTCATAATATAGACAAATTATCATCCTAAGTAGCATAAGTACTACTGTACAGTAACAATTACTCTCATAATATAGACAACTTATTATCCCAAGTATCATGGGGTACTACTGTACAGTAACAATTACTCTCATAATATAGACAAATTATTATCCTAAGTAGCATAAGTACTACTGTACAGTAACAACTACTCTCATAATATAGACAAATTATTATCCTAAGTAGCATAAGTACTACTGTACAGTAACAATTACTCTCATAATATAGACAAATTATCATCCTAAGCAGCATAAGTACTACTGTACAGTAACAATTACTCTCATAATATAGAAAAATTATCATCCTAAGCAGCATAAGTACTACTGTACAGTAACAACTACTCTCATAATATAGACAAATTATCATCCTAAGTAGCATAAGTACTACTGTACAGTAACAACTACTCTCATAATATAGATAAATTATCATCCTAAGTAGCATAAGTACTACTGTACAGTAACAACTACTCTCATAATATAGACAAATTATCATCCTAAGTAGCATAAGTACTACTGTACAGTAACAATTACTCTCAGAATATAGACAAATTATCATCCTACGTAGCATAAGTACTACTGTACAGTAACAACTACTCTCATAATATAGACAAATTATCATCCTAAGTAGCATAAATACTACTGTACAGTAACAACTACTCTCATAATATAGACAAATTATCATCCTAAGTAGCATAAATACTACTGTACAGTAACAATTACTCTCATAATATAGACAAATTATCATCCTAAATAGCATAAGTACTACTGTACAGTAACAATTACTCTCATAATATAGACAAATTATCATCCTAAGTAGCATAAGTACTACTGTACAGTAACAATTACTCTCATAATATAGACAAATTATCATCCTAAGCAGCATAAGTACTACTGTACAGTAACAACTACTCTCATAATATAGACAAATTATCATCCTAAGTAGCATAAGTACTACTGTACAGTAACAATTACTCTCATAATATAGATAAATTATCATCCTAAGTAGCATAAGTACTACTGTACAGTAACAACTACTCTCATAATATAGACAAATTATCATCCTAAGTAGCATAAGTACTACTGTACAGTAACAATTACTCTCAGAATATAGACAAATTATCATCCTACGTAGCATAAGTACTACTGTACAGTAACAATTACTCTCAGAATATAGACACATTATCATCCTAAATAGCATAAATACTACTGTACAGTAACAACTACTCTCATAATATAGACACATTATCATCCTAAATAGCATAAATACTACTGTACAGTAACAACTACTCTCATAATATAGACAAATTATCATCCTAAGTAGCATAAGTACTACTGTACAGTAACAACTACTCTCATAATATAGACAAATTATCATCCTAAGTAGCATAAATACTACTGTACAGTAACAACTACTCTCAGAATATAGACAAATTATCATCCTAAGTAGCATAAATACTACTGTACAGTAACAACTACTCTCATAATATAGACAAATTATCATCCTAAATAGCATAAATACTACTGTACAGTAACAACTACTCTCATAATATAGACAAATTATCATCCTAAATAGCATAAGTACTACTGTACAGTAACAATTACTCTCAGAATATAGACACATTATCATCCTAAATAGCATAAATACTACTGTACAGTAACAACTACTCTCATAATATAGACAAATTATCATCCTAAGTAGCATAAGTACTACTGTACAGTAACAATTACTCTCAGAATATAGACACATTATCATCCAAAGTAGCATAAGTACTACTGTACAGTAACAACTACTCTCAGAATATAGACAAATTATCATCCTAAGTAGCATAAGTACTACTGTACAGTAACAACTACTCTCATAATATAGACAAATTATCATCATAAGTAGCATAAGTACTACTGTACAGTAACAACTACTCTCATAATATAGACAAATTATCATCATAAGTAGCATAAGTACTACTGTACAGTAACAATTACTCTCATAATATAGACAAATTATCATCCTAAGTAGCATAAATACTACTGTACAGTAACAGTTACTCTCATAATATAGACAAATTATCATCATAAGTAGCATAAGTACTACTGTACAGTAACAATTACTCTCATAATATAGACAAATTATCATCCTAAGTAGCATAAGTACTACTGTACAGTAACAATTACTCTCATAATATAGACAAATTATCATCATAAGTAGCATAAGCACTACTGTACAGTAACAACTACTCTCATAATATAGACAAATTATCATCCTAAGTAGCATAAGTACTACTGTACAGTAACAACTACTCTCATAATATAGACAAATTATCATCATAAGTAGCATAAGTACTACTGTACAGTAACAATTACTCTCAGAATATAGACACATTATCATCCTAATTAGCATAAGTACTACTGTACAGTAACAATTACTCTCAGAATATAGACAAATTATCATCCTAAATAGCATAAGTACTACTGTACAGTAACAATTACTCTCAGAATATAGACAAATTATCATCATAAGTAGCATAAGTACTACTGTACAGTAACAACTACTCTCAGAATATAGACAAATTTACATCATACGTAGCATAAGTACTACTGTACAGTAACAACTACTCTCAGAATATAGACAAATTATCATCCTAAGTAGCATAAGTACTACTGTACAGTAACAATTACTCTCAGAATATAGACAAATTATCATCATAAGTAGCATAAGTACTACTGTACAGTAACAACTACTCTCATAATATAGACAAATTATCATCCTAAGTAGCATAAGTACTACTGTACAGTAACAACTACTCTCATAATATAGACAAATTATCATCCTAAGTAGCATAAGTACTACTGTACAGTAACAACTACTCTCATAATATAGACAAATTATCATCCTAAGTAGCATAAGTACTACTGTACAGTAACTACTCTCATAATATAGACAAATTATCATCCTAAGTAGCATAAGTACTACTGTACAGTAACAACTACTCTCATAATATAGACAAATTATCATCCTAAGTAGCATAAGTACTACTGTACAGTAACAACTACTCTCAGAATATAGACAAATTATCATCCTAAGTAGCATAAGTACTACTGTACAGTAACAACTACTCTCATAATATAGACAAATTATAATCCTATGTAGCATAAATACTACTGTACAGTAACAACTACTCTCATAATATAGACAAATTATCATCCTAAGTAGCATAAGTACTACTGTACAGTAACAACTACTCTCATAATATAGACAAATTATCTTCCTAAGTAGCATAAGTACTACTGTACAGTAACAACTACTCTCATAGTATAGACAAATTATCATCCTAAGTAGCATTAGTACTACTGTACAGTAACAATTACTCTCAGAATATAGACACATTATCATCATAAGTAGCATAAGTACTACTGTACAGTAACAATTACTCTCATAATATATACAACTTATTATCCCAAGTATCATGGGGTACTACTGTACAGTAACAATTACTCTCTGAATATAGACAAATTATTATCCTAAGTAGCATAAGTACTACTGTACAGTAACAACTACTCTCATAATATAGACAACTTATTATCCCAAGTATCATGGGGTACTACTGTACAGTAACAATTACTCTCATAATATAGACAAATTATCATCCTAAGTAGCATAAGTACTACTGTACAGTAACAACTACTCTCATAATATAGACAAATTACCATCATACGTAGCATAAGTACTACTGTACAGTAACAATTACTCTCTGAATATAGACAAATTATCATCCTAAGTAGCATTAGTACTACTGTACAGTAACAATTACTCTCAGAATATAGACACATTATCATCATAAGTAGCATAAGTACTACTGTACAGTAACAATTACTCTCATAATATAGACAACTTATTATCCCAAGTATCATGGGGTACTACTGTACAGTAACAATTACTGTCTGAATATAGACAAATTATTATCCTAAGTAGCATAAGTACTACTGTACAGTAACAACTACTCTCATAATATAGACAACTTATTATCCCAAGTATCATGGGGTACTACTGTACAGTAACAATTACTCTCATAATATAGACAAATTATCATCCTAAGTAGCATAAGTACTACTGTACAGTAACAACTACTCTCATAATATAGACAAATTATCATCCTAAGTAGCATAAGTACTACTGTACAGTAACAACTACTCTCATAATATAGACAAATTATCATCCTAAGTAGCATAAGTACTA
This sequence comes from Taudactylus pleione, assembly GCA_031769625.1. Classification (NCBI taxonomy): domain Eukaryota; kingdom Metazoa; phylum Chordata; class Amphibia; order Anura; family Myobatrachidae; genus Taudactylus; species Taudactylus pleione. Next base: position 1,516,762 of record JAUIMM010001041.1, on the reverse strand, counting down.
CTGTACAGTAACAACTACTCTCATAATATAAACAAATTATCATCCTAAGTAGCATAAGTACTACTGTACAGTAACAACTACTCTCATAATATAGACAAATTATCATCCTAAGTAGCATAAGTACTACTGTACAGTAACAACTACTCTCAGAATATAGACAAATTATCATCCTAAGTAGCATAAGTACTACTGTACAGTAACAACTACTCTCATAATATAGACAAATTATCATCCTATGTAGCATAAATACTACTGTACAGTAACAACTACTCTCATAATATAGACAAATTATCATCCTAAGTAGCATAAGTACTACTGTACAGTAACAACTACTCTCATAATATAGACAAATTATCTTCCTAAGTAGCATAAGTACTACTGTACAGTAACAACTACTCTCATAATATAGACAACTTATTATCCCAAGTATCATGGGGTACTACTGTACAGTAACAATTACTCTCTGAATATAGACAAATTATTATCCTAAGTAGCATAAGTACTACTGTACAGTAACAACTACTCTCATAATATAGACAACTTATTATCCCAAGTATCATGGGGTACTACTGTTCAGTAACAATTACTCTCATAATATAGACAAATTATCATCCTAAGTAGCATAAGTACTACTGTACAGTAACAACTACTCTCATAATATAGACAAATTATCATCATACGTAGCATAAGTACTACTGTACAGTAACAATTACTCTCTGAATATAGACAAATTATCATCCTAAGTAGCATTAGTACTACTGTACAGTAACAATTACTCTCAGAATATAGACACATTATCATCATAAGTAGCATAAGTACTACTGTACAGTAACAATTACTCTCATAATATAGACAACTTATTATCCCAAGTATCATGGGGTACTACTGTACAGTAACAATTACTCTCTGAATATAGACAAATTATTATCCTAAGTAGCATAAGTACTACTGTACAGTAACAACTACTCTCATAATATAGACAACTTATTATCCCAAGTATCATGGGGTACTACTGTACAGTAACAATTACTCTCATAATATAGACAAATTATCATCCTAAGTAGCATAAGTACTACTGTACAGTAACAACTACTCTCAGAATATAGACACATTATCATCATACGTAGCATAAGTACTACTGTACAGTAACAACTACTCTCATAATATAGACAAATTATCATCATACGTAGCATAAGTACTACTGTACAGTAACAACTACTCTCATAATATAGACACATTATCATCCTAAGTAGCATAAGTACTACTGTACAGTAACAACTACTCTCATAATATAGACAAATTATCATCCTAAGTAGCATAAGTACTACTGTACAGTAACAACTACTCTCATAATATAGACAAATTATCATCCTAAGTAGCATAAGTACTACTGTACAGTAACAACTACTCTCATAATATAGACAAATTATCTTCCTAAGTAGCATAAGTACTACTGTACAGTAACAACTACTCTCATAGTATAGACAAATTATCATCCTAAGTAGCATTAGTACTACTGTACAGTAACAATTACTCTTAGAATATAGACAAATTATCATCATAAGTAGCATAAGTACTACTGTACAGTAACAATTACTCTCATAATATAGACAACTTATTATCCCAAGTTTCATGGGGTACTACTGTACAGTAACAATTACTCTCTGAATATAGACAAATTATTATCCTAAGTAGCATAAGTACTACTGTACAGTAACAACTACTCTCATAATATAGACAACTTATTATCCCAAGTATCATGGGGTACTACTGTACAGTAACAATTACTCTCATAATATAGACAAATTATCATCCTAAGTAGCATAAGTACTACTGTACAGTAACAATTACTCTCATAATATAGACAACTTATTATCCCAAGTATCATGGGGTACTACTGTACAGTAACAATTACTCTCATAACATAGACAAATTATTATCCTAAGTAGCATAAGTACTACTGTACAGTAACAACTACTCTCATAATATAGACAAATTATTATCCTAAGTAGCATAAGTACTACTGTACAGTAACAACTACTCTCATAATATAGACAAATTATTATCCTAAGTAGCATAAGCACTACTGTACAGTAACTACTCTCATAATATAGACAAATTATCTTCCTAAGTAGCATAAGTACTACTGTACAGTAACAACTACTCTCATAATATAGACAAATTATTATCCTAAGTAGCATAAGTACTACTGTACAGTAACAACTACTCTCATAATATAGACAAATTATCATCATAAGTAGCATAAGTACTACTGTACAGTAACAATTACTCTCATAATATAGACAAATTATCATCCTAAGTAGCATAAGTACTACTGTACAGTAACAACTACTCTCATAATATAGACAAATTATTATCCTAAGTAGCATAAGTACTACTGTACAGTAACAACTACTTTCATAATATAGACAAATTATTATCCTAAGTAGCATAAGTACTACTGTACAGTAACAATTACTCTCATAATATAGACAAATTATCATCATAAGTAGCATAAGTACTACTGTACAGTAACAACTACTCTCATAATATAGACAAATTATTATCCTAAGTAGCATAAGTACTACTGTACAGTAACAACTACTCTCAGAATATAGACAAATTATTATCCTAAGTAGCATAAGTACTACTGTACAGTAACAACTACTCTCATAATATAGACAACTTATTATCCCAAGTATCATGGGGTACTACTGTACAGTAACAATTACTCTCATAATATAGACAAATTATCATCCTAAGTAGCATAAGTACTACTGTACATTAACAACTACTCTCAGAATATAGACAAATTATCATCCTAAGTAGCATAAGTACTACTGTACAGTAACAATTACTCTCATAATATAGACAAATTATCATCCTAAGTAGCATAAGTACTACTGTACAGTAACAATTACTCTCATAATATAGACAAATTATCATCCTAAGTAGCATAAGTACTACTGTACAGTAACAGTTACTCTCATAATATAGACAAATTATCATCCTAAATAGCATAAGTACTACTGTACAGTAACAATTACTCTCATAATATAGACAAATTATCATCCTAAGTAGCATAAGTACTACTGTACAGTAACAATTACTCTCATAATATAGACAAATTATCATCCTAAGTAGCATAAGTACTACTGTACAGTAACAACTACTCTCAGAATATAGACAAATTATTATCCTAAGTATTATGGGGTACTACTGTACAGTAACATTGGGTACTACTGTACAGTATCGACTACTCTAAGAAATATAGACAATTATCCTAAATATCAGCAGCTGCTACTGTACATCAGGGCCGTAGCTAGGGTAGTGCGGCCGGTGCCATCGCTAAGGGCACCAAAGGTCAGGGGGCGCTGTTTGGGCCTGTCACATTTCTGTTTATTATCCTTCTCACTTGTAGCTTCCTCTAATTTCATCCCCAGCATCTCCTGGCCTCTCCTATCTCTTCCCCGGCCCTTCCCCATGAGTACATTCCCCTTTTTTGGGTGCATTATGTCCCTTTGAAAAATTAGGGGGGCACCAATGCTCTTTCTGGCACAGGGCACCAAAAAGTCTAGTTACGGCTCTGTATAACAACTGCACTCAGAATATAGACAAATTATCATGGGGTACTACTGTGCCAATATATCTGCAAAATATATTGGCATCGTCTGTACACATCCACCGATGGCTGCTCCTGTACAGTAACAAACACTTATGGAAAATAGACAAATTGTTATCCTAAGTATCAGAGGCTGCTCCTGTACAGTAACTAATCTCAGAATATAGACAAATTATTATCCTAAGTATCAGAGGCTGCTACTGTACAGTAACTAGTCTCAGAATATAGACAAATTATTATCCTAAGTATCAGAGGGTGCAATTGTACAGTAACAACTACTCTCTGAATATAGACAAATTGTTATCCTAAGTATCAGAGGGTACTATTGTACAGTAACTAATCTCAGAATATAGATACATTATCATTCTAAGTTATCAGAGGCTGCTACTGTACAGTATCTACTCTGATTATAGACAAATTATTATCCTACTTATCGAAGGGTGAAACTGTACAGTAACAACAGCTTAAGGAATATAGACAAATTGTTATCCTAAGCATCAGAGGCTGCTACTGTACAGTAACTACTCTCAGAATACAGACACATTGTTATCCTAAGAATTAGAGGCTGCTACTGTACAGTAACTACTCTCAGAATACAGACACATTGTTACCCTAAGAATCAGAGGCTGCTCCTGTACAGTAACTACTCTCAGAATACAGACACATTGTTATCCTAAGAATTAGAGGCTGCTACTGTACAGTAACTACTCTCAGAATACAGACACATTGTTATCCTAAGAATCAGAGGCTGCTCCTGTACAGTAACTGCTCTCAGAATACAGACACATTGTTATCCTAAGAATCAGAGGATGCTACTGTACAGTAATGACTATTCTCAGAATACAGACACGTTGTTATCCTAAGAATCAGAGGCTGCTACTGTACAGTACCTACTCTCAGTATAAAGACACATTGTTGTCCTAAGAATCAGAGGCTGCTACTGTACAGTAACTACTCTCAGAATACAGACACATTGTTATCATAAGAATCAGAGGCTGCTACTGTACAGTAACTACTCTCAGAATACAGACACATTGTTATCATAAGAATCAGAGGCTGCTCCTGTACAGTAACTACTCTCAGAATACAGACACATTGTTATCCTAAGAATCAGAGGCTGCGCCTGTACAGTAACTACTCTCAGAATACAGACACATTGTTATCCTAAGAATCAGAGGCTGCTCCTGTACAGTACCTACTCTCAGAATACAGACACATTGTTATCCTAAGAATCAGAGGCTGCTACTGTACAGTACCTACTCTCAGAATACAGACACATTGTTATCCTAAGAATCAGAGGCTGCTACTTTACAGTAACTACTCCCAAAATACAGACACATTGTTATCCTAAGAATCAGAGGCTGCTACTGTACAGTAATGACTACTCTCAGAATACAGACACATTGTTAACCTAAGAATCAGAGGCTGCTACTGTACAGTACCTACTCTCAGAATACAGACACATTGTTATCCTAAGAATTAGAGGCTGCTCCTGTACAGTAACTACTCTCAGAATGCAGACACATTGTTATCCTAAGAATCAGAGGCTGCTACTGTACAGTAATGACTATTCTCAGAATACAGACACATTGTTATCCTAAGAATCAGAGGCTGCTACTGTACAGTACCTACTCTCAGTATAAAGACACATTGTTGTCCTAAGAATCAGAGGCTGCTACTGTACAGTAACTACTCTCAGAATACAGACACATTGTTATCATAAGAATCAGAGGCTGCTACTGTACAGTAACTACTCTCAGAATACAGACACATTGTTATCATAAGAATCAGAGGCTGCTCCTGTACAGTAACTACTCTCAGAATACAGACACATTGTTATCCTAAGAATCAGAGGCTGCTACTGTACAGTAACTACTCTCAGAATACAGACACATTGTTACCCTAAGAATCAGAGGCTGCTCCTGTACAGTAACTACTCTCAGAATACAGACACATTGTTATCCTAAGAATCAGAGGCTGCTACTGTACAGTACCTACTCTCAGAATACAGACACATTGTTATCCTAAGAATCAGAGGCTGCTACTGTACAGTACCTACTCTCAGAATACAGACACATTGTTATCCTAAGAATCAGAGGCTGCTACTTTACAGTAACTACTCCCAAAATACAGACACATTGTTATCCTAAGAATCAGAGGCTGCTACTGTACAGTAATGACTACTCTCAGAATACAGACACATTGTTATCCTAAGAATCAGAGGCTGCTACTGTACAGTAACTACTCTCAGAATATAGACACATTGTTATCCTAAGAATCAGAGGCTGCTACTGTACAGTAACTACTCCCAAAATACAGACACATTGTTATCCTAAGAATCAGAGGCTGCTACTGTACAGTAACTACTCTCAGAATACAGACACATTGTTGTCCTAAGAATCAGAGGCTGCTACTGTAGAGTAACTGCTCTCAGAATACAGACACATTGTTATCCTAAGAATCAGAGGCTGCTACTGTACAGTAATGACTACTCTCAGAATACAGACACATTGTTATCCTAAGAATCAGAGGCTGCTACTGTACAGTAACTACTCTCAGAATACAGACACATTGTTACCCTAAGAATCAGAGGCTGCTCCTGTACAGTAACTACTCTCAGAATACAGACACATTGTTATCCTAAGAATCAGAGGCTGCTACTGTACAGTACCTACTCTCAGAATACAGACACATTGTTATCCTAAGAATCAGAGGCTGCTACTGTACAGTACCTACTCTCAGAATACAGACACATTGTTATCCTAAGAATCAGAGGCTGCTACTTTACAGTAACTACTCCCAAAATACAGACACATTGTTATCCTAAGAATCAGAGGCTGCTACTGTACAGTAATGACTACTCTCAGAATACAGACACATTGTTATCCTAAGAATCAGAGGCTGCTACTGTACAGTAACTACTCTCAGAATATAGACACATTGTTATCCTAAGAATCAGAGGCTGCTACTGTACAGTAACTACTCCCAAAATACAGACACATTGTTATCCTAAGAATCAGAGGCTGCTACTGTACAGTAACTACTCTCAGAATACAGACACATTGTTGTCCTAAGAATCAGAGGCTGCTACTGTAGAGTAACTGCTCTCAGAATACAGACACATTGTTATCCTAAGAATCAGAGGCTGCTACTGTACAGTAATGACTACTCTCAGAATACAGACACATTGTTATCCTAAGAATCAGAGGCTGCTACTGTACAGTAACTACTCTCAGAATACAGACACATTGTTATCCTAAGAATCAGAGGCTGCTCCTGTACAGTAACTACTCTCAGAATACAGACACATTGTTATCCTAAGTACTGTATAAGAGGCTGCTACTGTACTGTAGTGACAAGGATAAAACAAAAAGAACTATTTGAATATAGAGAAATAATTAATATTATAGTATTAGAGGGTGCTATTTGCATCCAGACAGTAATAAGAATCCTTGGAATAGACAGAGACAGCATGGAAGGAAACTAGCTGTAAATGAGACAAGTTGGTGGATTTTACTTTACTTTTCTGGCTTCAGGTCTCGGTATACGATTCCCAGGCTGTGGAGGTGATCCAACGCCAGGGCCAGTTCTGCCAGGTAGAATTTCACATCTTCCTCTGTAAACATAACCTAATAAGAACTGTATAGATTTACTTCATGTTCTATCAGTACATTCACATTACAGCAACAAGCATCAGAAATCTCCCTCTATCGTCCCATCTAAGCCATCACACCACATAAAGGAGCGATCACCCGACGCCATTTCCCAGAAAACATTTTACGTGTTCCAGTAACCAAAGCATATGGGAGCTCATCTAGAGCATTTCTGCATGGTTATGCCCACTGGTATAACAATGCAGAAATACATATATAGCCACTGCCAGCGGAACACCTACTGCAGCACATTAATGTAATGACGTTACAAGTCCGCAAATAGCGCAGCTTCCTTTTATGGATGTGGAGCCCAACTGTTTCTCCTATACGTAAGTACAGGGGCGTAGAGACCCACCCACAATTTGTTCCGCAGCCGCTGATACGGATGTTCATGGGAGTCAAAGAACACACTCGAGGGTCTGGTATATGCACAACCCTACGCTAAGCTGGATGCACGATACGGTCCTCTGAGCGAAACTCGCCCATTTTCATTGCGATCAGTAAGCTAGCGCCATCAGAACATCTCCTCCAAGAACTACATTCCCTCTTGTAATTTTCGATTAATAACACAAGATAAAGGCATGCTATAAAACTAGATTATCAGCGATCTCATCTACAGGAACAGAATCACCTGCTGGCTAAACTCTCACAGAAAATGATTGAAAAGGTAATTGCATTTATCAGAGCAGTAACATCAGGAGGAAACATTTCTCAGGCAGCGAGATGCAAAGCTCTGCAAACATTCCGTGCGCTATATAAAGTATGTGCAGGGATTAATACAAATATCCTGCCAAGGAGAGGAGGAAAACATGTGCTGCTACCGTTACACTGGGCGTACAGTAGCTGGTGACCTTTCTGATAGCACTTATTATCCCTAAGCACAGACAAAACTACACTACAGGGGACAAAGCACAAACAAGGTGCAGAACTAGAGTGCACAGCTGTCATGTCCCAATGAACTACAGTAAGCGTGTTATCGGGACCCGGGATATGGCACATGACCTAACTGATATTATAAACGTTCAGTGTAGTATGTTGGTCGGGGAGGGGGGGGGTCATGGATCACTTATTTATTTAATCACATTTATTTACAAATTAAAAACTACAAATAAAAAAGTGAAACAAACTCAATATTCCGCACACACCACAAAAACAGCTGCCTGAAAAGCAAAAACATCATTTCTTAAACAACAACACAAACACTATATTGGGAGAGGCCATCCGGCATCAAAACTATTACACACGTGCGACCCAACTCCTGGACCAGGGATATTTCTTCTGGTGCGTAATTATCATCATGTGTGAATCATACAGGAGTTATGTGGGTGTTTATAGATGTTCCCTGCATGGAAACCAAATATTAACTATTGTGTAACCGTATGTAAACGGAGTGAGTAGCTCGTCTCGCTGCTAAATGCACAGCCACTCGGGATCCCTCCGGCGTACACAGCGCCGTACGCTACAAATACTCTGTAAGACGAGGAAGACATTTTTTATCTTCTCAATACGTTCAGAGGATGAAGACGGAGAATTCAGATGCTGGTTAGAAAACGGCAGGATGGGGAAGGTTCCGGAATAATGTGGAATTAGGAAGACAACGCTGTCCAGTGGCCGTATGATCGAAGGGCGTAATAGCAGTCATTATAATCAGCTCTAGAAGGAGGTCTAACACGCGGGTGGGACTGCGACAGAACAGAAGTGGACGAACATGAGCACTGTCGTAGCGTCTCATAGAGGCACCAGTCCCTTCCCCTATAGACGCTGCTATCATGGAGATAGGAGACGCTCGGTGTAGTGACAGACTGAGGCCCTATTTCACCGCACACAAGCACCTTCCTGCTAACCGTGTGTTTCACTAATCCAGAAGGTCAAACAGAGACAAAATCTTTCCTCCCTGTAAACCTCATTACGGCCTCTCTGTGCTCTGGAGGAATAAGAAAAGCTTTATTCTCCTCGAATAAAAAGAGATTCTTTTAGCCCTAATAGGATGTGACGGAGTCATTTCTTTTCCGATCCCAGATATATTACAAACATGGTTACAAACACATATGCCCGGAGTTTGCACACAAACTGCTCATTTGCCGAGGTCAGCGTCTGGGACGTGACACAAATGATGTAAGAGGGTAGTGAGACAGAATACAGGTCATGTAGCCGGGGTGCAGAATATGCCACCGACCTGTGACCGCTCCAGATGACGTTCGGTTTTCAGTCATTATTTTTGTAAAAAGCAGCAGCTTCCATGAATGATCGCGTATGGGCGGAGCAAGAGCCTTCGTGCGTAGGATCTGATCAGCTATAGGGCCATATTCAATTTGAAGCGAAAAGTCCGTTGCCGGAATTTTCGCCGTCATCGGAGCTTTTGGAAGTGAAAACTTATCACGCTCGTCCCCACGATTCCCCGTATTCAATTTCATTTCGGCGAAGACGGGATCCGGGAAATCGGGCAAAAGTCCTGTCATTTTAGGGGAAATCAGCCTGACACCTCTCAAAAGATGCTCTGACATGGGGGATCACTATGGGTACCCCCGAATAGCCCTGCTAAAGGTATGTGGGATCTTTAAGCGGTCTCAATAGGTGCTGTATAGCGTCTTTGGCAAAGTGGTGAAGAATAGCATTTAGCAACTTTTTTGGGGGAAAAATAAGGTATCCCATCAAATTTGGGGTACATGACAATGGGTAATAGCATATTTTAAAGTGACTAATGTGAAGTTTTAAAAATCGTGAAAAATCCACCTGCCGCAACCTGCAATAAAAACCACCTCGGGCATACTTGGGCCCCCCCCCCTGAGTCTATTAGGCTAGTTTATAAGTTTGTCCCCCAATTATTATTTTTTTCGCCGCCAAAATGAAAGTACCATTTTTGGGGTGTCCTGTGGTCCTTTTCGAATTTTTTTGGACACAGAATAACTTTGGGGGACTATCCAAGGGGTGCAGGGTGGTTTTTGGAAGTTTGCACCCCAAAACCCCAATTCTGCACTTGTCCTCGCCACCTATTCAATGGTGATACTATTTCGCAGGTCCCGAAAATTGAATACGGGGATAACTCAAACCTGCGAAAATGACGTAAGGTATAAAGTATCGCTTGGTTTTCGCAGCCTAATTGAATACGGCCCATAGTGGCATTTGGAGTCTGCCAATGACCATGGGGCCTGATACAGATACATACATATCCGATGAGGTGGCTGCTGCTGTGCCCATGTGCAGAACGCGTCCTGTGCTCGCAGTCGCAATGCCCTCTGAGCAATAGCCTGATTGACAGGCAGCTGCCGTTTGGGGATGGGGAGGGGGATGCGTTCCTGGAAATGAGGGGGTGTCTCCCTATTTCTAGTGGAGTGCTGAGGGCAGGGTCTGCGTCGGAGGACGCAGATTTCCTGACCCTGCAAGCAGCCAGGCTGCGTAAGCTTCAGCTTTTGCAGCCTGGCCAAAGCAGCAACCATGGCATTGGTAGACGATGATTGCCAATGATCGGATGGTCAATGGTGATCAGAGGCAGCTATACAAGTTAGGCCATCAGCTAAACTGCCAGTGTGCGCAGTGGTCAGATGCAAAGCGCAACAGAGACTGAACCACTGGATCGATACAGGACAGACGTCTGCTGCAGGGGTAGGCAACTACACATCCCAGCATGACCTGCCATTTTTCTGCTGACAAGGTATGTTATTCCATGCTAAAGCTGTGCTGGGATGTGTAGTTCCACAGCAGCTGGAGTGCCGAAGGTTGCCTACCCCTGGTCTGTTCTATGGGGGACCACGCCGAGTGCAGCGTAAAGTTCCTGGTGCTTGGTGTGATCAGAGCTAACTGCTTTTGTTACATTGCAGACTCCTGTCTCTCTACTGCTCTCTGTAAATGTAATAAGTTGCACTTATGCGTCGCTTAATAACAGCTAAAGTAAGGGTAAGCAGTGTTGTTTTGCTTTTCGACAAGCTGATTGACAATTAACATAATTAGCATATCAAGAGCGGCTCAGTTCTGCACAATTCTTTATCTCCTCATTTGCTCAGATTTACCGTAGAGGGAAGAGAGGAATATACCGGCAGAGCCGGCTGCAAGACAAGTAACCGAGCAAGGCGCCATTTCTTCGCCATAACCTCCTCGCTGTGTATTACGATGCAATCCAACATGATTAGCTACACTATTACCCCTGCATGTTGTTTGGACCATAAGACAGCCCAGCCTGGAACAGTCCTAAATCATTTGCTTATCAAAAACATGAACGCTTATGTACTAAACTGGCATTAAGGTGAACTTACCAATCAGCACCTGGCTTTTATCTCTACGGTGCCAGACAAACAATGAAAGCAAGTGTGTGATTGGATGCCATGGCTTAGTGTAAAATGCAGTGCTCCCAGGTGAGCCCCATAATGTTATTATGTAAAATGTAAAGGTGCCTTAAAATAAAAAAATATGTGCCCCCATTAAGCACTGCACTGGCATGGGTTCAGCAACACAAACGACAAGAGCACTGCAGGGATATAGGATAAGTAAGCCTAAAACAAGTTATCTTATATAAAAAAGAGCTACAAGCATGAAACTGACCGACACGCTGACCACTGTGTAACTAGGGTGCATAATACGGCAAAGGCTCGTTCTATATCTAACGTTTTATTGCTGCTTCCAGTGAGGTCCCCGAATCCAAACCCTGCATTCGTATAGGATATGGCGCGTTATATTCATTTTAGTGGATCTCACCCATTCACGAGCCCATTATATTCATATTATACTATTAATACCACAGAGTATGGCAGACATATAGGGCCTCGGTGCACCACCTGCAGGACTCGGCACGCAGCAATTGGCACATGGTAAATCCTTTGTGACATTTCTTTCCCATTACGCTGAATGTCACGTTGCATTCTCAGGGTGGGACGTAATGAGGCGCTCGCTGCCTGTTGGACCTTGTTCTGCTTTTGCCGCATTTCTGCCTGTAATTTATCCTCTGTGATATGTCTTGCAGGGGCACGTGGACATACGGGGTCACTTTCCACGGCACCGTGTAAACATATGCGCTGCACGAATGCGTTAATCTGAGGTCACACGCGTGGCTCTCGCTGTGCTCGGTGGAGCCGCAGACCTCGCGCCATAAGGCCGCAGCTGCTAAATGAGGCTACATGACGAGGTTTTCATACAGCAAGAAGCCAGAGACATAAACAGTAACATTTCCCTCAGACTAATTACCAGCAAATGATTAGTAGCTGTGAGTGACACACCCAGGCCGGGCGTTCTCTCACCCCACCTACGCCTTACACTTTGTACAATGCTGATGACAAAGTCCCGGAAATTATTTTTATTCCAAAACATCCTCCGGAATTTAGGGCATTGCAGCCGGTGTCTCGCGCTGAAAAACCCCTTGTAAATGATTTGAAGAATAAACGATCTCTAAGCCCTGCGGTCAGGTGGTCAGACCATAGTTCCATTAAAGACACCGTGTTACGCCCAGACCTCTATCAGAAATGAACAATTATAGCTGAAATAATAATAAGGAAATATTTCAAGTAAACAAAAAGCTTAGACTGAGGCTGGCGCAGCGTCCGGTTCCCAAACTCAAAGAAACGTTCGAAAAAGAGGGGACTCTGGGCCTGATTCAGAGCCGGACGCTATTTGCGCTCGCTCAGAAAAAGAGGCCGGCTATTTAAATTGAGCGCTCGCTCTTTGTGGTCTGTTGATGCCTCTATGTCTGAGCGAGCGAACGAAACATGCGCACGCTATTTTGTAAAGACGCCCCCTGGCCGCTCGCATCCTACATCATCTCCGCTATTTATTAGATTAATCGAGTTGGATTTTCCTACCGCAATCATGCGAACAGTTCAGGCTAAGAAACAACCAAGTGACGTGGCCGATGACGCTGCTTTGTTAATTATGCACACCCTTAAAACGCCCGTTTTGACCGTTTGGCACGCCTGCGTTCGGATCTCCACTCCCCATTTTCAAGCACCTTCCCCTGTTACCACCCACAAACGCCTCATCCTGTCACTCAAATTAGCAGGCACTCGCTATTTTGCGAGTGCTCGATTTCCAACCATAATGACTGGTTGGCACATGCGCATTACGACCCATACGCATGCGCTGATGTGCGAACATCGCTCGGAGCGAACGAGCGGCCGCTTACGAGCGGCTCTGAATCAGGCCCTCTCTGCGCCTGTATGTAACAAGTTGCACTCTCATAACGCACAAAGGCCCTCATTCAGAGCCGTACGCTCTGAGCAGAGCGCACGCTCTGAATGAGGGCCGCCCTCCATAAAAATGGAGCATCCTCCTGGACGCTCGTATAGCTGTGGGTCACCACCCACAGCCTATACGAGCGTGCAGTTTGATGGCCGCGATGGTCGTGACCATCGCGACCATCGAAACTGCGAGCCGGAGCCTGCGGTTGAGATTTTCAACCGCAAGCCCCGGAGTGATTTTGGCTCTATCAGAGCCAAAATCACTCCCACTGACATCACTAGTGATGTCAGTGGGCCGGCTTCTGACGGTAGGCGTTCCCTTGGAAACGCCCCCGTCAGGGAGGCACGCCCACCAAAGGGGGCGTGCTGTCAATCAACATCGACAGCACGCCCCCTTTGATCAGACACAACGAGCGAAGGACTTTCTTTCGCTCGTCGCGTCTGGCGCATGCGCACGACGGAGCTCCCTCCGTCGTGCGCATACTCAGTGCAGACCATCGACCCACTTGCGAGCGGACAGCCGCTTGCGAGTGGGTCTGAATCAGGGCCAAAGGCAGCCTGGGCTGTGTAGGGTTGGAGCAATGTGCTTGTCCCAACGTACCACCCAACATGAAGACCCTGTGGGGGCATTAGGCAAGTTACTGGTTTAGATTCCTTCATTTCCATTCGTGAAATAAAAATAACCAGAGAAAAATGGGTTAGTGCATGCGGGACCTCCCACCGCGCGCTGGCCCCCGAGCAGCTGCATGCGTTGCCTGATAGAGGGTCCGGTTCTGCCACCCACTAAACGCTGCATCATTCTCATTAGTGGTCAGAAGGAAGGTCATAGCTGGGACAAATAAAGACGTATTCACAAAGAAACTTCTTTTTCATTTTATTTTTTACAACAACCTGAGATAAAAGGAAAAGATCTGTCTTTAGATCGGTGATTAGATGTTGCTAATCCTGATTGGAAAGATCGTTCTTCACTACTAACAAATCTGTAGCCATAATTACTTATTTCACTTTAACAACTTGAAAATTGCAGGAAATAAAAATCTCATTAAGTAGCCATTAATTAGAGTTGTGTGGAGGAGGGGAAGGGGGTTGGGAAGAGGGGGGAACGCCATACGTGCAAAGAAAAAAACTTTTAGAATCAAAATCTCTCCCGGCACTTGTGAATAGGGCGCACAGCGTTTAGGATGTACGTGAAGAGGTGATAATGCCGCACACAGAGATAAGAGGCCAGTTCCCGGCTTTTCTATTTGAGTAATAAACATCTCTATGGGCATGAGAATCGTCTCCCCCTCCCCACGTGCTATGGTCCTAGAAGACACCCCCCCTCCCCGACAGCTGGGCGCCCACTCTCCCTTATTCCGGCTGCGCAGTTTACGCAGACTGTAGCACTGCAGAAATTGTACAGACTTCTCCCGATCCCTCATCAGAGAACGCGCTTACGATGATTAAACCCTCCCACTACTTTGGGCTCCCCAGAACCCCCAGGTTACATGTAGCAGACAGACCCCTGACCATGCATAGATTACATCACCAGTCCCAGATAAGCTCTACTACTACTGTGCTAACCCACATGTCACAGCCCCTCTGGCCAGGGATGGGGGGAGCTTAGCAATATAACTATCAGTCACATTGTGTCACTGCAACACCGACACTAATTTACTCTGATACCCAGAATCCTCAGCAATGATATTATCAAGAGCAGGGCGGGTGCAAGGTTTCCAGGAGCCCTAGGCAACATTTCACCAATTGCCTCTGCTCCCTTCAATTCATAATATGCCATGCATCAGTCTCCCCAGTTAAATAACATGCCACACAGCAATGTCCCAAATACATAATAAACTATGTAGAATGTTACACAAAGCACAATGCCAAAATCATAATGTACCTCATAACACTACCACAAATTCATTATATGCCACACAGCTCTGCCGCAAATTCATTATATGCCACTCAGCCATGAATTATGCCATTCATATTTTTTTTGTGGACTCAGCGGCGCCCTCCAGTGGCCGGCTGCCTAATGGTAGCACCGGCCCTGATCAAGAGCCCCAAAAGCAAGCTGGCATGTAATACACAGAGAGTGCGGCACAGGGGGCACACGCTACGGTGTAAAAGCAGATAGCCAGCCTGTAATACACAGAGAGTGCGGCACAGGGGGCACACGCTATGGTGTAAAAGCAGATAACCAGCATGTAATTCACAGAGAGTGCGGCACTGGTGGCACACGCTATGGTATAAAGCAGATAGCCAGCCTGTAATACACAGAGAGTGCGGCACTGGGGGCACACGTTATGGTATAACAGCAGATAGCCCGCCTGTAATACACAGAGAGTGCGGCACTGGGGCACACGCTATGGCATAACAGCAGATAGCCCGCCTGTAATACACAGAGTGTGCGGCACTGGGGGCACACGCTATGGTATAACAGCAGATAGCCAGCCTGTAATACACAGAGAGTGCGGCACTGGGGGCACACGCTATGGTATAACAGCATACAGCCCGCCTGTAATACACAGACAGTGCAGCACTGGGGGCACACGCTATGGTATAACAGCAGATAGCCAGCCTGTAATACACAGAGAGTGCGGCACTGGGGGCACACGCTATGGTATAACAGCAGATAGCCAGCATGTAATACACAGAGAGTGCGGCACTGGGGGCACACGCTATGGTATAAAGCAGATAGCCAGCCTGTAATACACAGAGTGCGGCACTGGGGGCACACGCTATGGTATAAAGCAGATAGCCAGCCTGTAATACACAGAGAGTGCGGCACTGGGGGCACACGCTATGGTATAACAGCAGATAGCCAGCATGTAATTCACAGAGAGTGCGGCACTGGTGGCACACGCTATGGTATAAAGCAGATAGCCAGCCTGTTATACACAGAGAGTGCGGCACTGGGGGAACACGCCATGGTATAACAGCAGATAGCCAGCATGTAATTCACAGAGAGTGCGGCACTGGTGGCACACGCTATGGTATAAAGCAGATAGCCAGCCTGTAATACACAGAGAGTGCGGCACTGGGGGCATAAGCTATAGTATAATAGCAGATAGCCAGCCTGTAATACACAGAGAGTGCGGTAATGGCGGTACGCGCTATGGTATAAAAGCAGAGAGTTACCTCTTTGGACAGCCGCGTGAAGACATCTCCTCCCCTGAGAAAATCCAGGATCAGGTATAATTTCCCTTCTGTCTGAAATGCTGGTAACATAGAAAGACAAAGGGATAATGTTAGTTACCCTACTGCCCTGACTTCAGTAGCAGGAACAGAAGTGCGGCCACCCTGCGCCGCGTATACTTATGTGTACAGTATGTGCCTATTGCGCGAGGCTAAATACCACGAGAACCAGTGACGTTGCTGTTCTGGAATAGCACAATTACCCCTCTTTGAATACATGAAAGTAAGTGATTCGTAGCACGCAGCACATGGATCGATGACACTCACAGACCACGCCCACGAGTGCCAATCAGCGTTTCCCATTTAGTGTAAAGGCTGCAAACTCCTCCCTGTGCGTCAATTCTCTGGCTGGGTAACCTCAGTGATCACATTCCCTCAGTCACGGCCCTTACAGGACAGGATCAAACGTTTTTATGTTTCCGTAGTATACAAAAACCTTACTTATATTCCTCTAAACTCCTAATTAAATGTCTGAGTAATAACACTGACCGTAGTGCAACTTGACGATAAATGGATGATTTACTTCCACCAGAATATCGCGTTCCATCTTCGTACGGACTCGGTCTCTTACTGGAGAGGAGAGACAAAAAACACAAAACAAAAAAGTTATATATGTGTAACATTAATCCACAACAACAGCTCGTATACACATAGCCACATAGCACCCAGCACTACAGACAGCTCATATACACATAGTCACATAACACCCAGCACTACAGACAGCTCATATACACATAGCCACATAACACCCAGCACTACATACAGCTCGTATACACATAGCCACATAACACCCAGCACTACATACAGCTCATATACACATAGCTACATAACACCCAGCACTACAGACAGCTCATATACACATAACACCCAGCACTACAGACAGCTCATATACACATAGCCACATAACACCCAGCACTACAGACAGCTCATATACACATAGCCACATAACACCCAGCACTACAGACAGCTCATATACACATAGCCACATAACACCCAGCACTACAGACAGCTCATATACACATAGCTACATAACACCCAGCACTACAGACAGCTCATATACACATAGTCACATAACACCCAGCACTACAGACAGCTCATATACACATAGCCACATAACACCCAGCACTACAGACAGCTCATATACACATAGCACCCAGCACTACAGACAGCTCATATACACATAACACCCAGCACTACAGACAGCTCATATACACATAGCCACATAACACCCAGCACTACAGACAGCTCATATACACATAGCCACATAACACCCAGCACTACATACAGCTCATATACACTTAGCCACATAACACCCAGCACTACAGACAGCTCATATACACATAGCCACATAACACCCAGCACTACATACAGCTCATATACACATAGCTACATAACACCCAGCACTACAGACAGCTCATATACACATAACACCCAGCACTACAGACAGCTCATATACACATAACACCCAGCACTACAGACAGCTCATATACACATAGCCACATAACACCCAGCACTACAGACAGCTCATATACACATAACACCCAGCACTACAGACAGCTCATATACACATAGCCACATAACACCCAGCACTACAGACAGCTCATATACACATAGCCACATAACACCCAGCACTACATACAGCTCATATACACATAGCCACATAACACCCAGCACTACAGACAGCTCATATACACATAGCCAAATAACACCCAGCACTACAGACAGCTCATATACACATAGCCACATAACACCCAGCACTACAGACAGCTCATATACACATAGCCACATAACACCCAGCACTACAGACAGCTCATATACACATAGCCACATAACACCCAGCACTACAGACAGCTCATATACACATAGCCACATAACACCCAGCACTACAGACAGCTCATATACACATAGCCACATAACACCCAGCACTACAGATAGCTCATATACACATAGCCACATAACACCCAGCACTACAGACAGCTCATATACACATAGTCACATAGCACCCAGCACTACAGACAGCTCATATACACATAGCTACATAACACCCAGCACTACAGACAGCTCATATACACATAGCCACATAACACCCAGCACTACAGACAGCTCATATACACATAGCCACATAACACCCAGCACTACAGACAGCTCATATACACATAACACCCAGCACTACAGACAGCTCATATACACATAACACCCAGCACTAGACAGCTCATATACACATAACACCCAGCACTACAGACAGCTCATATACACATAGCCACATAACACCCAGCACTACAGACAGCTCATATACACATAACACCCAGCACTACAGACAGCTCATATACACATAACACCCAGCACTACAGACAGCTCATATACACATAACACCCAGCACTACAGACAGCTCATATACACATAGCCACATAACACCCAGCACTACATACAGCTCATATACACTTAGCCACATAACACCCAGCACTACAGACAGCTCATATACACATAGCCACATAACACCCAGCACTACAGACAGCTCATATACACATAGTCACATAACACCCAGCACTACAGACAGCTCATATACACATAGCCACATAACACCCAGCACTACATACAGCTCATATACACATAGCCACATAACACCCATCACTACAGACAGCTCAT
>JAUIMM010001041.1:1312500-1492500 GCA_031769625.1 Taudactylus pleione | reverse complement strand
AGTACTGGTCACACCATCGTGTATACTGGCCGCCTGTAGTACTGGTCACACTATTGTTTATACTGGCCGCCTGTAGTACTGGTCACACCATCGTGTATACTGGCCGCCTGTAGTACTGGTCACACTATTGTTTATACTGGCCGCCTGTAGTACTGGTCACACCATCGTGTATACTGGCCGCCTGTAGTACTGGTCACACCATCGTGTATACTGGCCACCTGTAGTACTGGTCACACCATCGTGTATACTGGCCGCCTGTAGTACTGGTCACACTATTGTTTATACTGGCCGCCTGTAGTACTGGTCACACCATCGTGTATACTGGCCGCCTGTAGTACTGGTCACACTATTGTTTATACTGGCCGCCTGTAGTACTGGTCACACCATCGTGTATACTGGCCGCCTGTAGTACTGGTCACACCATCGTGTATACTGGCCGCCTGTAGTACTGGTCACACCATCGTGTATACCGGCCGCCTGTAGTACTAGTCACACCATCGTGTATACCGGCCGCCTGTAGTACTGGTCACACCATCGTGTATACTGGCCACCTGTAGTACTGGTCACACCATCGTGTATACTGGCCGCCTGTAGTACTGGTCACACTATTGTTTATACTGGCCGCCTGTAGTACTGGTCACACCATCGTGTATACTGGCCGCCTGTAGTACTGGTCACACTATTGTTTATACTGGCCGCCTGTAGTACTGGTCACACCAACGTGTATACTGCCCGCCTGTAGTACTGGTCACAGCATCGTGTATACTGGCCGCCTGTAGTACTGGTCACACCATCGTGTATACTAGCCGCCTGTAGTACTGGTCACACCATCGTGTATACTGGCCACCTGTAGTACTGGTCACACCATCGTGTATACTGGCCGCCTGTAGTACTGGTCACACCATCGTGTATACTGGCCGCCTGTAGTACTGGTCACACCATCGTGTATACTGGCCGCCGGTAGTACTGGTCACACCATCGGGTATACTGGCCGCCGGTAATACTGGTCACACCATCGTGTATACTGGCCGCCTGTAGTACTGGTCACACTATCGTGTATACGGGCCGCCTGTAGTACTGGTCACACCATCGTGTATACCGGCCACCTGTAGTACTGGTCACAGCATCGTGTATACCGGCCGCCTGTAGTACTGGTCACACCATCGTGTATACTGGCCGCCTGTAGTACTGGTCACACCATCGTGTATACTGGCCGCCTGTAGTACTGGTCACACCATCGTGTATACTGGCCGCCTGTAGTACTGGTCACACCATCGTGTATACCGGCCACCTGTAGTACTGGTCACAGCATCGTGTATACCGGCCGCCTGTAGTACTGGTCACACCATCGTGTATACTGGCCGCCTGTAGTACTGGTCACACCATCGTGTATACTGGCTGCCTGTAGTACTGGTCACACCATCGTGTATACTGGCCGCCTGTAGTACTGGTCACACCATCGTGTATACTGGCCGCCTGTAGTACTGATCACACCATCGTGTATACTGGCCACCTGTAGTACTGGTCACACCATCGTGTATACTGGCTGCCTGTACTACTGGTCACACCATCGTGTATACTGGCCGCCTGTAGTACTGGTCACACCATCGTGTATACTGGCCGCCTGTAGTACTGGTCACACCATCGTGTATACGGGCCGCCTGTAGTACTGGTCACACCATCGTGTATACGGGCCGCCTGTAGTACTGGTCACACCATCGTGTATACTGGCCGCCTGTAGTACTGGTCACACCATCGTGTATACGGGCCGCCTGTAGTACTGGTCACACCATCGTGTATACGGGCCGCCTGTAGTACTGGTCACACCATCGTGTATACGGGCCGCCTGTAGTACTGGTCACACCATCGTGTATACGGGCCGCCTGTAGTACTGGTCACACCATCGTATATTCTGGCTGCAGCTCCGCAGGAAGAGATTACGCAGACAGCAGCACAGCCTAATACCAGGGTAACAGTGACAGAGAAATGAACGGAAAGGCAGAGTATTGTGGATTATGTAAGTAAATACATGTCAGAGACTGGCCTGCAGGGGTCCGGCGGAACGTTTGTGATATAATTTCCCCTCTATTATTAAGCATTCCTGTGATTTGTACAGTTACAAAGAGCCCTTTATATTAAGTATAGGTGTTATTTGCATGCTGGGATGGATTAAATTAGAATAGAAGTATTAGTAATATTTCCCAGAAAGCGGATCTGTCACCATGTCATACTATGTTATTCTGCATGATACCCTGTGTGGGGACGGGACGGGGGTGCAGGCCGGCTTCCTGCATCCTAACCCCACTACATAGTGCTACAAGACACGCACATAACTAGGCCGGGTCACAGATCTGATTGAAGCCTCCATGTAAAAGTGCAGCAGGACGTTAAACGTGTCCCATAGTGTCTGAGCTCATGTGTGTATAATGCTCGCTGGTGCTATATCACACAGCTGCGGGATATAGAGCATTTCTCGTGACAAAAGCAAATATATCACAGTCGCTCACATTGCGCAGACTGATATTACGCTTATTTTATATCGGAGGTATAAGGAAACCCCTTCTAACAACTCGGATAGAAATGAGGAGGCAGCGGATAGGGATTTCTCCTGGCAGCACTTTGGTGCTTGTGGAACAGTCTGCGTCATGTCCAATATCACCGGCAGAGCAGCAAACCGCACAGCGCTCAGCAGGCGTAACTGCGGCACATTGTACAAATCAGTCAGAGGAGAGTCGGAGCCAGCAAACATGAAGACAGATCGGGGTGAGCGGAGGCGATGTGGGCACACGAGGGTTACAAGCATCTTACTTTTCCAAACGATCCCTGGCCAAGAACTTTCAGAAGCTCGAACTGCGCCGGGTCGGCTTTCTCACATCCCTCTTTCACGTGGTGGGTGATGGGAATCTCTTTGACGTTTCCTTCATCCTAGTGAGGTATAAGTGTGATCTGATCAGTGACAATACTCTGAGACGTTAGATATAACTCACACAACCAGGCATGAAGACACACACACACGCACCGCAGCCAGACAGTCAGCTGCACGTCACGCCAAACGCACGCCCGCGCTGCCAGCCAGACGACTTCTCATAGCGACGGCGAGGATATGGGTGTGCGCAGTCTGCGCTGGATTGTAGGATATTATCACCAGTCTACGCAGTATCTTAATAACATGAAAAGTTATGTTTCTCCATATTATAAAGCATTAAAGGTGGCTTTCTGGTATAAACATGCAGCGCTGGGCGCTTAACACAACAATTATACTTCTCCCCCTCATCTGAATGCTGGGCGACCCTCCCTGTACCTCCCAGGTAGGAGACCCGTCGCTGTACACACTATTCTGCTAATGTAATGCCCGGAGCACCCAGGCTTGGTTTTGCCAATACAGATATGCCCAGCTATATTGTTGCCAATGGCGGCGGCAAATCGAGCCACGCATAGCGCAAGACGCGGGTATGTGAGTGGATACATGCACTGCGTACGAAACTCCATAGGAATGGATGGTGCGATCGCGTAGCGTATGCAGTCACAGGGAATCACATGGCGCGATGCGTGTGCACATTTGTGGCGCGATCAGGCGTGTGTATAAAAAACATCACTATGGAAAAGGTGGTTGCTACAGCGTTTCTCACAGCGCGCCTGCAACGAAACCCATGTGCTCCAATCTCCAGTCGGCAGCGGGTAATCCGGCCAATCAGCAGTCGGCGGAGGGTAATCCGGCCAATCAGCAGTCGGCGGCGGGTAATCCGGCCGGATACAGGAGGTTATGGGAATTTGGCGGCTCTGTGCTGTACATTTACGCTAGTCGCAGACATGACAATTTACTCTATAATGGTGGCCTAGGGGGGAATTCAATTGTCTTTCTGGGCGCCCAGTGGAGCGATTCATTTGTTGTTTCTGGTCGGGGCAGAGTGCCGCAGGCGCCCATTATTTTTGCTCGCTCCCTCCTGAGAAAGCAGAAATGTGTGAAAAAGTCTGGCTTTTGGGCGCCTAAACTGCATTTGTCAGCGCGGCCAATAGTGTAGACGGGTTTACGCGTCTAATCCCAGCGCATTTGGGTGCGATATGTGCAAAAAGTAATAAGCACCCAAAGCAAGCGAATATCGCCCCCCGATCTCCCATCGCTTTAGAGGTGAATTCCCACCCTAGCGTCACCTTATAATGCCCCCTTTTACAACTGTCAATAATGTATTTCACTAAAAACAATTTAAATTTCAGCAAATAAAAATGGCTAAAACAATTGAAAACAAAGTTCTAATTCTGTATAACCTGCGCAGGACATTAGTTTGCGGCTTCTAATGATCAGCCCTGTCCCGTTCAGCCGTGATACATAAGCCCCATCAGTAACCCCGCAGAGCGCCTAGTCCCTCCTGATATATTGTCACACGCCAATAATAAATCGCCTGTGACCATAATGTCTTGTGATCACTACATAAATGCATTAAGCCATCGAGGGAAGTAATTGTACTCACAAAAGGTAATAATGAATCCCCTTCATCCATAGGCTCATCCACCATCGTCAGACCATTCACCTAAAACATAATTTAGAAGTAAAGAGAATATTATACAAGCAGAAACAAATGAAGGTTTCAAACATTGAAAACACAATAACAGCGTAAAGGAAACAACAACAACAAACAGAGATACACAGCGCGTTCATACAACAAACCGTGATACACAGCGCGTTTACACAACAAACCGTGATACACAGCGCGTTCACACAACAAACCGTGATACACAGCGCGTTTACACAACAAACCGTGATACACAGTGCGTTCACACAACAAACCGTGAAACACGGCGCGTTCACACAACAAACTGTGATACACAGCGCGTTTACAGAACAAACCATGATACACAGCGCGTTTACACAACAAACCGTGATACACAGCGCGTTCACACAACAGACAGTGATACACAGTGCGTTCACACAACAAACCGTGATACACAGCGCGTTCACACAACGAACCGTGATACACAGCGCGTTCACACAACAAACCGTGATACACAGCGCGTTCACACAACAGACAGTGATAAACAGCGTGTTCACACAACAGTGATAAACAGCGCGTTCACATAACAAACCGTGATACACAGCGCGTTCACACAACAGACAGTGATAAACAGCGCATTCACACAACAAACCGTGATACACAGCGTGTTCACACAACAGTGATAAACAGCATGTGCACATAACAGACAGTGATAAACAGTGTGTTCACACAACAAACCCGTGATACACAGAGAGTTCACACAACAAACCGTGACACACAGAGCGTTCACACAACAAACCGTGACACACAGAGCGTTCACACAACAAACCGTGACACACAGAGCGTTCACACAACAAACCGTGATACACAGAGCGTTCACACAACACACAGTGATACACAGAGCGTTCACACAACACACAGTGATACACAGAGCGTTCACACAACACACAGTGATACACAGCGCGTACACACAACAGACAGTGATACACAGCGCGTACACACAACAGACAGTGATACACAGCGCGTTCACACAACAGACAGTGATACACAGTGCGTTCACATAACAGACAGTGATACACAGCGCGTTCACACAACAGACAGTGATACACAGCGCGTTCACACAACAGACAGTGATACACAGCGCGTTCACACAACAGACAATGATTCACAGCGCGTTCACACAACAGACAGTGATACACAGCGCATTCACACAACAGCGAGAGCAGCACAGAGATGGAATCACACATAACATAAAGAATAACTGTGTTATGTGAGCCACGTTGCGTGCTTTACACCGCTGGGCGACAATATACCCTTTCCGGTTAGTAATTCGAGGGCCAGGAACGATTTGTGCAGCCAGTGCTCAGTACAACTTCCACATGGAAAGGGTGGGAATGCAGAGATATGGCGGTGACGTGCGATACGCTGCCTAACGCAGTTACACTGAGGTAACAATAAACAAGAAGTGTCACTATAAAGGTCTAATACATTACACAGAATGAGCACTGCAATGCTGTCCACCTGACACACCAGCAGCAAAACCCTTATCTGTGTCCAGCTCCCCCACCTGCCGATTTCCCTCCGTGATTCCAGATGGGATATGCCGTAACGAGACGCCGTCTATCGGAGGGGCGGAGAGGCATTTAGTATATGTGCTTCACGTGTTAGACGGCCAGGCGACAGGTCCTCCTAAGTCTAATAGATCATAGTGACGTCTGCAGTCTGCACACTGGAGATGGTCGGAGTCAGCTGCAGGCGCGATGGTATCGTTTGCTGCAGTCACACCTGCGCCCTAATGCCAATGCCGCTATAAAATCCTTCCCTGGCGACCCATTGCGCAAAGACTGAGATGCCCAGCGATGCTGAAATAATGATTGGTGCTTCTTTAGATGCCACTTTTGGTCGCACAATGGTAACTTACACCAGCCCTATGGCAGG
This sequence comes from Taudactylus pleione, assembly GCA_031769625.1. Lineage (NCBI taxonomy): Eukaryota > Metazoa > Chordata > Amphibia > Anura > Myobatrachidae > Taudactylus > Taudactylus pleione. The sequence goes on along the minus strand of JAUIMM010001041.1, from coordinate 1,486,072 downwards.
CGAAGTTTCTTCATCCAAGAAAGGCGTCCGATGCGAGCGTCTGTGCCCATAACCACTTTACACAACACGCCTATGACGCTCCCATGGGACGCAAGATCTGTGCCTCTGTTTAGCCACCCCCTACTCTGCTACCCTCCGTCCAACTCTGTACGTTGAAAATCGTGAATCATATGAGGCGCTTTTCAGACACATGCACAGACGAAAAACATTGCGCCATTGCGTCCCACCCAGAATCAGGACCGCTCTGCTCTGTCCCACTCTGCAATAACCAGGTCCGTCCTGAGAGTTTTCTACATAAAGTTTTCTTAATCGTCTACGAAGCAGCCGGACGTACGCCTGCAGCCGTATGCCAGACCCAGGGACCACGCCATAGTCTGTAACGGCTGATATACAAGTTGGCGAGAGCTTCCGATATAGTAAAAGGTACATATCAATTATGGCGTTTTGCCGGCGACAGGCCCATGGAATGGAATCGCACCTACAATAAATGCTACTAAGCACCTAATGGGCCAAACTGCATCACAGACTGTGTTAGATAGATTACAGCCCTTAGAGAAATGACGTCATACTGCAGAGGATATGGAGATTATCAGCACAAAGAGAAGGACGATGTCTGCACACAATTAAACATTTACCAGATATACCAGAGACCAAAAGGAGGTTTTGCCTATTTTACAGGTCAGAAAGAGGAGGCGGCTGTCAGGAACGTAGGATATATATAACAGAGCGACAGCCGAGGGTGGATTATAACTAATTGCTAATTGCGGGAACAAAGGATAAAGTGGAGATAGATCATGTACCAACCCATCAGCTCCTAACTATCACTTGACAGGCCGTGTTTGAGAAATAACAGTTAGGAGCTGATGGGTTGGTACTTTAACTCTCTCCAAGGCTTAGTCCATAGACCCCAGAGGTCCTGGTGTCATTCTTGTCCTGCACATAACGGCCTGTGATCACCACCCAGCTCTATGACACAAGTAAATACTCACACGGAACCTGCCCTATCAGTTACTGTTCCGATAAAATAAATAGTAATACATATGGCATTTTCACTGCAACGTTTTTCTATACATTTAGCACAGACACTGTAATGGTTAGCGTTACTGCCTCACAGCACTGAGGTCGTGGGTTCGATTCCCACCACGGCCCTAGCTGTGTGGAGTTTGTATATTCTCCCTGTGCTTGCGTGGGTTTCCTCCCACACTCCAAAAATATACTGCTAGGTTAATTGGCTCCAAAAAAAACATAAAAATTAACCTGTGTGAGCATGTGATAGGGAATATAGGGCCAGATTCAGAGCCACTCGTAAGCGGCAGCTCGTTCGCTCTGAGCGATGTTTGCCCAACTGCGCATGCGTACGGATCATTATACGCATGCGCGAACCAGTCAGTGCGGCCAAAATTCATGTGCTCGCAAAATAGCGAATGCCTGATAATTTGAGTGACAGAATGAGGCGTATGTGGGTGGTAACAGAGGAAGGTGCTTGAAAACGGGGAGTGGAGATCAGAACGCAGGCGTGCTTAAAGGTCAAAACGGGCGTTTTATGGGTGTGCATAATTAATACAGCAGCGTCATTGACCACGTCACTGGGTTATTTTATAGTCAGAACTGGCACTTTCTTTTGTTGCTCAATGCACCCTGCTATATTTCTATGAGTATATACTACATCCTACTACATCCTTAGTCTATTGACTGAACTGTTGTCTCTTATGTTCCTTTGTAAGGGGTTAAATGTGGAAAACAAACCCAAATATAATCCCTGACCAGTGTCTAATCCTTAGCTAGCTAGGCCCTCTGTACTGCGCTGTCCGAGCAGACGTTACCCTGTATAACACACAATGTACCTGCAGGCTGGTGCTCCATATACTGTCACTGTGCATTACATAGGACTACACGGGAATGGGCAGATATGGATGGAGCGATGTCTATATACAGCACACAATGTATCTGCAGGCTGGCGCTCCATATACTGTCACTGTGCATTACATAGGACTACACGGGAATGGGCAGATATGGATGGAGCGATGTCTATATACAGCACACAATGTACCTGCAGGCTGGTGCTCCATATACTGTCACTGTGCATTACATAGGACTACACAGGAATGGGCAGATATGGATGGAGCGATGTCTATATACAGCACACAATGTACCTGCAGGCTGGCACTACATATACTGTCACTGTGCATTACATAGGACTACACGGGAATGGGCAGATATGGATGGAGCGATGTCTATATACAGCACACAATGTACCTGCAGGCTGGTGCTCCATATACTGTCACTGTGCATTACATAGGACTACACGGGAATGGGCAGATATGGATGGAGCGATGTCTATATACAGCACACAATGTACCTGCAGGCTGGTGCTCCATATACTGTCACTGTGCATTACATAGGACTACACGGGAATGAGATTATACTGGTAAACTGAGCCCCCCCCTCACCAGGCAAACAAACCAACATAACAATGGCATAACTTTAGGTCCACTTTATAATCTATCAATTACAGAGTAAGTAAAGCCAATATTCGCCATGAATACAGTATACTTATATCCATGTATTGCTGAGCTGCATAATATACATGAAATATCTAAAGGGCTTAGATGTAACTAAATAGGCCCATCATGCTCTCTGGTATCTGGATGGTACATAGACAGTCAAAAAATGGTCGACATGGACAAAAGGTCGACACAGGTTTAGGATTAGGCACTTGGCGGAGGATTATAGTTGGGCACTATGGGGATGGTCAGGGTTAGGCACTAGGGGGAGGGTTGGGGTTAAAATTACGAAAAAAATGTGTCAACATTTATGTGTCGACCACTTGAATGTCAGCATTTGGACCATGTCGACCATTTACCTGTGGACCTTTTATCCCTGTCAACCTATTTACTGTCTAACTTTTGGTGTCTATCTACATAGGTGTAACTAGCACAGCTGTAAGGGGGGCAGATGCTATGGGGAGTACAGCTGAGGGCGCCCCTCTTCCTTGTCAAAATTACATGTGCTATATACATTTTTCACCATTGAAGAGTACATAGGGGACCTTACATACATTTGCTATGGGGCCTCTAGTTACGCACCTGGCTGTCTATCTACAATCTAGATAGTGTCAAACAATCCATACCCTGCTCTCTAACCAATCAGCAGCAGGCTACGGCAGCATCTCCCTCCAAACAGGCAAAGACTGACTGACTGGCGTGCAAGCTGCTCTGTAGGAATGCACGATATGGATTGGATAACTCGTACATAAAGGCGGGATCAGTGATGTCGCATCCCATCAGCATATGTGGGAGGGGCTTGGTCAGCCTGTGATACTTTGTAACAGGATTGCAAATGAATGCATCTTCCCCTCACAGGTCAAAGCTGTAAATGTCCGGTTTAGGGTTTAGCAGAGACTGATGGAGAGTATACATATGTATGTAGTCATAGGTACAAGCTCCCTGTGACTCTGAATAGGTTTTATTACCTCCCTGTGTATCCAGGTCCGAAAAATTACTAAGGAAATGTAAATTCAACTTAAAAATCGCCGGAAAAATTCAGAATACAGACTTAGTATAACCAGACTGTACTAACGTGAGACTGACTTAGCAGTAATGGCAAAGGTGCTGTCCCTGTGTGTAGAGTGTAAGGACACAAACCAAACACTGATACAGCTATAAATGATGGGGAAACACAATGCAGGTGTCAGCCTACAACCGCATACACTGCCCAGAAGGCATCAATCTGACTCACCAACGCCAACCCCTGCCAGCCAGGCAGAGAGGACACAGAACGGACAGCTGCCCACTAACCTGATCGCAGCGATGGGGCCCAACCTCAGCCTGGCTTCTCCCAGTCCCGAAAGGAGTTCAAGTTTCTGCTCCTCCTGTTTGTAACGATGCTAAAGTCATTTGGATATACACACCCAAAGCATAATGTATGTCATCTTCCCAGGTGAGGTGACTAAGACAGAAAATAAGTCTGTACAAGCTGATAGGGAAGTTTAGGTAACAATAGTGCAGGTGACAGCGAGGAGTATACCGAGCGCTGAGTCAGCAGCTGGGTGTCATCATGCTCCTCATATACAAGGGCCAGAAGATGGCGATGGGGCATGGCGCAGATATTGGCTGTCACAAGGGCACGTAAGGTGATTAGAAGAAGGTCTCGCCAATAAACTACCGTGGGTGCGCTGCGTCCAACTTATCTGCATAGATCCAAGTGACTTTTCCACAGTGCATTAAAGTGGAGCTTTCCCGCCGTCAAAATGACATTTCAGACCTCACGTCGCGCCCGCCATGGCGGAAAATCATGTGTATGATATCGCAGTTATTATGGAGAGGTTCATTATCAGGCCTTGGCGGAACTTGCAGACAGGAGGTCACCAGGGGGGAATATATAAAAATATAAGCTGGAAAATTAGGGGACCCAGGAGTGATCCACTGACCTAAATACAGAGCCGGAAAACTTAAGTTGACAGTAGTTACTATTGGGGAGATTTAATAAAGCTTGGTGAGAGATCCAATTGTGAGAGATAAAGGACCAACCAGTCAGCTCCTGTCACTTTACAGGCTGTTTGAAAAATGACAGGAGCCGATTGGTTGGTACTTTATCTCCCATAATTGTATCTCTCTCCAAGCTTTCATGAAAACGGCCGTATGTGTGTAGGAACCCTGACTCCGGGATTTGGGGTACACTTTTCCCACTACAAACGTATTCGCTAAAACACAACGGAAGTGTAAATGAGCACAAGCGCGGTACGCCAGCAGCTGGGGGACAGTCACCATTAATACTCTGAACTACTGAAGTAGAATTTTGCAGTCCCTGCTTTCATCTGTCCCTTACATGAGGTGCTAATCAGATATTAAAAATAATGTCCACATACCGCCCAGCACATGGTAGATGTTCCTCGTGCCAGCAGCTAACGTTTCAGCATTCACGTATTACAGTAACACCAGAGACTAAATATAACCCGGGGTGAGAACTTACATCAGGCCTAAACAATGGGGGTTGGGGAAAGAAAGATTAGTTTTGAAGTGGAACCGAGCACAATAGTAAATACACGGCAGCTCCGTGTAATAGGCGGTACATCGTTGTACAGTCGTATATATGATATGTACTGAAATGAGATGCAATAATGGGGAAGAGGGCGGGATCACACAGACTTTGCATGTGCAAAAATATAACATGTTTACTGCCAAGTACAGCAAGCATGTAACAAAAGGATCCCATAGTACATACAGAGCCAATCAGAGCACCAGGTGGAGTAATATCATCGGGGATGATCTCAGATTGTGCAGACCATGCGGCTCTCCCTCGCATTAATGAGTAGCAGACGCGTCACGATTTCACTGGGAATTAAACAATTACTGAACTTCAGATCAATTCAAACCCATCTTACCGGAGGGACAGGGATGAGCTACTATAAAGGTGGTAGCGAGACGCTTATCCCAACATGTCCCCTTTCCGATGGCGGGAGGGGAAGTACTACCTCCATATAATGTCTCCCAGCCACCCCATGAATGTGATGGTCGGGAGAGGAGTTTTCTCGCCAAGCTATAAAGAGGATCTGTACAAACGCTGATCGGCAGGCTGGGTAAATGATGGCGTCACTGTGTAATGAAGACGCACAGCACCTGCCACATCTGGGAGACAAATCATTACATTAGTAAGGAGAATTAATCTGCTGGGGGGGGGGGGGGGGGTCTTCATCTCCTTTAAACAAGTGCAGCCACCTATCAGTACCGTGTCCTCCTAGGGGATTACTAGAGGGCAGAACAGCAGAACCGACATGTTACAGAGTCCTGCATTTTTAATGAAAGACCTGTGAGAAAGTCTAGATATGAAAGCACAGAGCAGACGCAGTCCCTGCTTATAGATAGGCACCGCAGTATTCCACAGAACCTACCGCTTGCCCCCAATTATCACATTTGTGCATTGGTGTCACTGGTTTCAGACAATAGATTATTGCTGGATCTCAGCAATGGAACCATATAAGCAGGATGAGCCCTGTACAGTGAGGGGTCATTCACATGGGGTACGGCGCCTTGCTTAGTCACGCAGTATGCAGACAACACACATCAGTACATAACCAGCGGTGGATCCATCACAACCTACAGGCTACACATGGCTAGAAATACACAGTAACCCCACGTGACACGTGGATTGTATGTGTTATATGGTATGAGAACTTGTGGTCAATCCCCAAGAGGGGGGTGGACAAACAAAAACCCACAAATTATGACAAACTCCAAGCATTGATTAGGTAAGAATGGGCGGCCGTCAGTCAGTATGTGGCCCAGAAGGTGAGTGACAGCTGCCAGGGCGAATTGCAGAGGTTTTGAAAAAGAAGGGTCAACACTGCAAATATTCACTCTTTGCATAAACTTAATGTAATTGCCAATAAAAGCCTCTGACACTTATGTAATACTGTAATGTTACCTCAGTATACCATAGTAACATCTGACACTTATGTAATGCTGTAATGTTACCTCAGTATACCATAGTAACATCTGACACTTATGTAATGCTGTAATGTTACCTCAGTATACCATAGTAACATCTGACACTTCTGTAATGTTACCTCAGTATACCATAGCAACATCTGACACTTATGTAATACTGTAATGTTACCTCAGTATACCATAGTAACATCTGACACTTATATAATGCTGTAATGTTACCTCAGTATACCATAGTAACATCTGACACTTATGTAATGCTGTAATGTTACCTCAGTATACCATAGTAACATCTGACACTTATGTAATGCTGTAATGTTACATCAGTATACCATAGTAACATCTGACACTTATGTAATGCTGTAATGTTACCTCAGTATACCATAGTAACATCTGACACTTATGTCATGCTGTAATGTTACCTCAGTATACCATAGCAACATCTGACACTTATGTAATGCTGTAATGTTACCTCAGTATACCATAGTAACATCTGACACTTATGTAATGCTGTAATGTTACCTCAGTATACCATAGTAACATCTGACACTTATGTAATGTTACTTCAGTATACCATAGTAACATCTGACACTTCTGTAATGCTGTAATGTTACCTCAGTATACCATAGTAACATCTGACACTTATGTAATGCTGTAATGTTACCTCAGTATACCTTAGTAACATCTGACACTTCTGTAATGCTGTAATGTTACCTCAGTATACCATAGCAACATCTGACACTTATGTAATGCTGTAATGTTACCTCAGTATACCATAGTAACATCTGACACTTATGTAATGCTGTAATGTTACCTCAGTATACCAAAGTAACATCTGACACTTCTGTAATGTTACCTCAGTATACCATAGCAACATCTGACACTTATGTAATACTGTAATGTTACCTCAGTATACCATAGTAACATCTGACACTTATGTAATGCTGTAATGTTACCTCAGTATACCATAGCAACATCTGACACTTATGTAATGTTACCTCAGTATACCATAGTAACATCTGACACTTATGTAATGCTGTAATGTTACCTCAGTATACCATAATAACATCTGACATTTATGTAATGTTACTTCAGTATACCATAGTAACATCTGACACTTCTGTAATGCTGTAATGTTACCTCAGTATACCATAGTAACATATGACACTTATGTAATGCTGTAATGTTACCTCAGTATACCATAGTAACATCTGACACTTATGTAATGCTGTAATGTTACCTCAGTATACCATAGTAACATCTGACACTTATGTAATGCTGTAATGTTACCTCAGTATACCATAGCAACATCTGACACTTATGTAATGTTACCTCAGTATACCATAGTAACATCTGACACTTATGTAATGCTGTAATGTTACCTCAGTATACCTTAGTAACATCTGACACTTCTGTAATGCTGTAATGTTACCTCAGTATACCATAGCAACATCTGACACTTATGTAATGCTGTAATGTTACCTCAGTATACCATAGTAACATCTGACACTTATGTAATGCTGTAATGTTACCTCAGTATACCATAGCAACATCTGACACTTATGTAATGTTACCTCAGTATACCATAGTAACATCTGACACTTATGTAATGCTGTAATGTTACCTCAGTATACCATAATAACATCTGACATTTATGTAATGTTACTTCAGTATACCATAGTAACATCTGACACTTCTGTAATGCTGTAATGTTACCTCAGTATACCATAGTAACATATGACACTTATGTAATGCTGTAATGTTACCTCAGTATACCATAGTAACATCTGACACTTATGTAATGCTGTAATGTTACCTCAGTATACCATAGTAACATCTGACACTTATGTAATGCTGTAATGTTACCTCAGTATACCATAGTAACATCTGACACTTATGTCATGCTGTAATGTTACCTCAGTATACCATAGTAACATCTGACACTTATGTAATGCTGTAATGTTACCTCAGTATACCATAGTAACATGACACTTATGTAATGCTGTAATGTTACCTCAGTATACCATAGTAACATCTGACACTTATGTAATGCTGTAATGTTACCTCAGTATACCATAGTAACATCTGGCACTTATGTAATGCTGTAATGTTACCTCAGTATACCATAGTAACATCTGACACTTATGTAATGCTGTAATGTTACCTCAGTATACCATAGTAACATCTGACACTTATGTAATGCTGTAATGTTACCTCAGTATACCATAGTAACATCTGACAAAAAGGTCTAATAACACTGAAGCAGAAAAGTTTGTGAAAACCAATACTTGTGTCATTCTCATACCTTTTGGCCATGGCTGTAGATATTATGCCATGCAGTACGGAGGTCAAGGAAGTGAGGCTGCTTTAGAAACACGGCATCAGGAGGAGCCGCTGACCACCCCATACTTTGGCAGAAACATGTTACACAGGAGCTTGTACCACACTACATACAGACCGATCAGTAACGTGTACAGGCTGACTGTTGCTTTTGTACCATAGGTATACTGTATAAAAGCAGAAATGAGCAGCCTGTAATATCCCCACCATTAGTGCAGCTGCCACTGTGTCCTCACATTATCTGCGCATGGATTGTTGGTTTAATGAGGACGGACGCTTCTAACCAGCGCGGTGTCAGAATACAGCCATCAAGGTACAGAGAAAGGGAATCCCTCACAGGAGGCTGATTATTGTCCCTCATAGGGAATACTCTGGTGCTTATTGTACTCGCTGCACATGCAAATGACACACTGTACTGAAAGCGAACGCTGCAATTATTAATGGTTCCAGGTAGTTGCACTTTATCAGACGTTCTACATGCACCCTCTCTGTCCTGTGCCCATCCCCTGCAATCTGGTGACCTCTCTGTCCCTTATCCATCACCTGCCCTCTCTGTCCTGTGCCCATCCCCTGCCATCAGGTGTCCTCTGTCCTGTGCCCATCCCCTGCCATCAGGTGCCCTCTCTGTCCTGTGTCATCACCTGCCATTAGGGGCCCTCTCTGTCCTGTGCCCATCCACTGCCATCAGGTGTCCTCTCTGTCTCGTGTCCATCCCCTGACCGCTCTGTCCTGTGCCCATCCCCTGCCATCTGGTGCCCTATCTGTCCCGTGTCCATCACCTGCCATCAGGTGCCCTCTCTATCCCATGTACATCACCTGCCCTCTCTGTTATGTACCCATCCCCTGCCATCTGGTGCCCTCTCTGTCCTGTATCCATCACCTGCCCTCTCTCTCCTGTGCCCATCCCCTGCCATCAGGTACCCTCTCTGTCCTGTGCCCATCCCCTGCCATCAGGTGCCCTCTCTGTCCTGTATCCACCTCCTGCCATGAGGTGTCCTCTCTGTCCTGTGCTCATCCCCTGCCATCTGGTGCCCTATCTGTCCCGTGTCCATCACTTGCCATCAGGGGCCCTCTCTGTCCTGTGCCCATCCCCTGATAATCTGGTGCCCTATCTGTCTCGTGTCCATCCCCTGCCATCTGGTGCCCTCTCTGTCCCGTGTCCATCACCTGCCCTCTGTCCTGTGCCCATCCCCTGCCATCAGGTGCACTCTCTGTCTCGTCTCCATCCCCTGACCGCTCTGTCCTGTGCCCATCCCCTGCCATCTGGTGCCCTATCTGTCCCGTGTCCATCACCTGCCATCAGGTGCCCTCTCTGTCCCGTGTCATCACCTGCCATCAGGGGCCCTCTCTGTCCTGTGCCCATCCCCTGCCATCAGGTGCCCTCTCTGTCCTGTGCCCATCCCCTGCCATCTGGTGCCCTATCTGTCCCGTGTCCATCACCTGCCATCAGGTGCCCTCTCTAACCCGTGTCCATCCCCTGCCATCGGGTGTCCTCTCTGTCCCATGTCATCACCTGCCATCAGGTGCCCTCTCTGTCCTGTGCCCATCCCCTGCCATCTGGTGCCCTATCTGTCCCGTGTCCATCACATGCCATCAGGTGCCCTCTCTAACCCGTGTCCATCACCTGCCCTCTCTGTCCTGTGCCCATCCCCTGCCATAAGGTGTCCTCTCTGTCCCGTATCCATCACCTGCCCTCTCTGTCCTGTGCCCATCCCTTGCCATCAGGTGCCCTCTCTGTCCTGTGTCCATCTCCTGCCACAAGGTGTCCTATCTGTCCCATGCCCATCCCCTGCCATCTGGTGCCCTCTCTGTCCCGTGTCCATCCCCTGCCATCAGGTGTCCTCTCTGTCCCGTGTCCATCACCTGCCATCAGGTGTCCTCTCTGTCCCGTGTCCATCACCTGCCATCAGGTGTCCTCTCTGTCCCGTGTCCATCACCTGACATCAGCTGCCCTCTCTGACCCGTGTCCATCCCCTGCCATCAGGTGCCCTCTCTGTCCTGTGCCCATCCCCTGCCATCTGGTGCCCTCTCTGTCCTGTGCCCATCCCCTGCCATCTGGTGCCCTCTCTGTCCTGTGCCCATCACCTGCCATAAGGTGTCCTCTCTGTTCCGTATCCATCACCTGCCTTCTCTGTCCTGTGCCCATCTCCTGCCATCAGGTGCCCTCTCTGTCCTGTGTCCATCTCCTGCCATGAGGTGTCCTCTCTGTCCCGTGCCCATCCCCTGCCATCTGGTGCCCTCTCTGTCCCGTGTCCATCAAGTTCCATCGGGTGCCCTCTCTGTCCCGTGTACATCACCTGCCATCAAGTGTCCTCTCTGACCCGTGTCCATCACCTGCCATGAGGTGTCCTCTCTGTCCCATGCCTATCACCTGCCATCAGGTGCCCTCTCTGTCCCGTGCCCATCCCCTGCCATCAGATGCCCTCTCTGTCCCGTCTCCATCGCCTGCCATCAGCTGCCCTCTCTGTCCCGTGTCCATCACCTGCCATCGTGTGCCCTCTCTGTCTTGTGTCCATCACCTGCCATCGGGTGTCCTCTCTGTCCCATGTCCATCGCTTGCCATCAGCTGCCCTCTCTGACCCGTGTCCATCACCTGCCCTCTCTGACCCGTGTCCATCACCTGCCATCGGGTGTCCTCTCTGTCCCATGTCCATCGCTTGCCATCAGCTGCCCTCTCTGACCCGTGTCCATCACCTGCCATCAGGTGCCCTCTCTGTCCCGTGTCCATCAATCGCCCTTCCGCCAAATTCCCTGATCCATTCGTCCATTTCCACCACACACTCCCCCTCGACTGTCCTCTTATCATCCCTCTACTAGATTCTCATTATCCCGAACCGCCTCTGGGGACAGCAGCACTCTGTATTTATCATTAGCCCTGTATTAGTAATAGTGTGTGTGTGTGCCCTTAATACAGACGACGTCGTAACAGCGGCACTCCGGAGACTTGCACAGAATAGTGAAAACGGGTGTCTTTTAACTTAATTCAATTTCGGGGAGACCCCGAAACGTTGAATTAAAAGACACCTGTTTTCACCACTCTGTGCAAGTCTCCGGAGTGCCGCTGTTACGCTGTCGTCATATATATATATATATATACACATACACACACACACACACACACTCATTGTACCAGCAAGGAAGTGATAATCTACATAACCAGCACTTGTACAGGATGGGGCGACAGACAGTAGTGATGGGCGCCTGACGGAGCAATTAAACTGTTGCCCGGTTCGGACGTGAATAGCCACCAGTGCTGGCATTTCTGCTCACCGCCTCCTGAGGTTGCGAGCAAAAATCTGCGAAAAGTCCATGGTTTGGGCGTCCAAACCAGGAGCAGGTGTAGCCGCTATAAGCAGCTATATATTATATATATATTAGTTATCTGCAAAAACATCTACATTTTTCTCTCCCACATGACAAGCGTCACCTGTAACAAGCCGATTGCCATACACTACTCTGTCCTGCCTGTTAGCCTCACCACCTTGTGTCTCCTATAACATGACGTACATACCGCTGGCCAATCAATTTGCCTGTACAACATACAGTATGTATCATGTGAAATAACATCCCGTGTGTGTCTCCTGTTTGCCCATTATACCTGCCCTGCCGTTATCACATGGCCTCGTCTCCCAAATATAATCATTTATTTCCCTGTATAATCCTCTCCCAGCGCCTGTCACTGACTCTCTGCGCTCATGCCGATTCCCATCAGGTACAGTATTACCTTTGCTGTCTCAATTTAGGATAGATATAATAGAGCAGGACGTTCACTACTGACATCATGAATGATGTCAGTAGGGCCGCCCACAAACGGCAGGCGATCAACATCGACAGCCGCCCCGTTTTGTACCGAGCCCCGGAGCGAGAAGTTGTCACTCGCTCCAGGACTCGCGTACGAACATTGCGCACGCCGCACATGCGCACTGGCCGACCATCGACCGGCTTGAGTGCGCTATGCGCTCGCGAGCAGGTCTTAATCAGGCCCAATGTTTAATCATTCGCAACAACCCAGACACTTGTCCACTGAAGCCGATGACACCACCATGTTATCTATAAGGACTGCGGTGGGGGGGGGCGGGGAACGGAGCACCATAGCGCAGAGGAAGAACATTCTAATGATGCATACACACGGTCGGATGAACGATTTGAACATTTTGCACAGAAAAGAACGGGGAGTTCACTGTTTAGGGCGCATACATAAGCTGCCACTGATAAAGTCTAAGGCCCTCATTCAGAGCCGCTCGCTATTTGCGGTCGTTCGTTCTAAAACAAGGGGTGGCTATTCAAATGAACCGTTCGCTAATTGCGGTCTGTTCACGCCTCTAAGTCTGAACGAGCGAGCAAAACTTGCGGTTGTAATTTTGAAAAATACGCCCCCTTGCCGCTCGCACCATACGTCATGTCCGCTGTTTATTAGATTAATCGAGTACATCGAACAGCGTATGAACTGCTCGCTAATCTTGTGGCTGGTTTTTTCAACCGCTATTTTGCGAGCAGTTCGGAGTAAAAAAAACCAAGTGACGTGGTCGATGACGCTGCTGGATTAATTATGCACTCCCTTAAAACGCCCGTTTTGACCTTTAAGCACGCCTGCGTTCTGATCTCCACTCCCCGTTTTCAAGCACCTTCCCCTGTTACCACCCACATACGCCTCCTTCTGTCACTCAAAATAGCAGGCATTCGCTATATAGCGAACAAACGATTTTCGGCCGCACTAACTGGTTCACGCATGCGTATTAAAATCCGTATGCATGCTCAGATGTGCGAACATCGGTCAAAACGAACGAGTGCCCGCTTGCGAGCAGCTCTGAATCAGGGCCTAAATCCCTACGAAAATCTCGCCCTGATTTTAAACAACAACAGAAAATACAGAATGGAAAATAGACAAAAACTGCGGCGCTAAAAGGATGTATGGCAATAATACATCCCTTAATGGTGGATGATGTTCTCTCTGGGCGGAATTCAATTCTCTCCAGCCCCTATCGCGTCCGACGGAGCTATTCTATTCTTGCTCCTGTCGGGCGCAATCAGCTGCCAAACGCTACATTTCAGCTCGCAGCCCCTGGGGGATGAGAGCTGAAATGTGCAAAAAGTGACATGTTTGGGCGCCCAAACATCACTTTTCGCGATCGCGCCCAGCACTTTGGTCGGGTTTAGCTGCTTTACGCGGCTAAACCTGACCTCTATGGGCGTGATCAGCGTGAAATTCTGGCACAATTGAATAGCGGCCCGCGATCTCCTGTCACTTTAGACGGGAGATGCGGGCCGCAAAATCAATTGAATTCCGCCCTCTATGGTAAATAGGGTGTATAGTCCTTTGCATATATCTCTAAATCCTCAATGGAGAGAAGAAATGATGTTAACCAGGAGTCCCCCAAAGAGGGATAGCGTACCAAACTCACACTTAATAATTGATGTTAATACATATCAAGGTTTCTTTATATATAGAGGTAGGATTCGTACCCCGGCTCACGTATAGTGATGTGGTGATGCTCCTATAAAGGTTTCTTTATATATAGAGGTAGGATTCGTACCCCGGCTCACGTATAGTGATGTGGTGATGCTCCTATAAAGGTTTCTTTATATATAGAGGTAGGATTCGTACCCCGGCTCACGTATAGTGATGTGGTGATGCTCCTATAAAGGTTTCTTTATATATAGAGGTAGGATTCGTACCCCGGCTCACGTATAGTGATGTGGTGATGCTCCTATAAAGGTTTCTTTATATATAGAGGTAGGATTCGTACCCCGGCTCACGTATAGTGATGTGGTGATGCTCCTATAAAGGTTTCTTTATATATAGAGGTAGGATTCGTACCCCGGCTCACGTATAGTGATGTGGTGATGCTCCTATAAAGGTTTCTTTATATATAGAGGTAGGATTCGTACCCCGGCTCACGTATAGTGATGTGGTGATGCTCCTATAAAGGTTTCTTTATATATAGAGGTAGGATTCGTACCCCGGCTCACGTATAGTGATGTGGTGATGCTCCTATAAAGATTCTTTATATATAGAAGTAGGATTCGTACCCCGGCTCACGTATAGTGATGTGGTGATGCTCCTATAAAGGTTTCTTTATATATAGAGGTAGGATTCGTACCCCGGCTCACGTATAGTGATGTGGTGATGCTCCTATAAAGATTCTTTATATATAGAGGTAGGATTCGTACCCCGGCTCACGTATAGTGATGTGGTGATGCTCCTTTAAAGGTTTCTTTATATATAGAGGTAGGATTCGTACCCCGGCTCACGTATAGTGATGTGGTGATGCTCCTATAAAGGTTTCTTTATATATAGAGGTAGGATTCGTACCCCGGCTCACGTATAGTGATGTGGTGATGCTCCTATAAAGGTTTCTTTATATATAGAGGTAGGATTCGTACCCCGGCTCACGTATAGTGATGTGGTGATGCTCCTATAAAGGTTTCTTTATATATAGAGGTAGGATTCGTACCCCGGCTCACGTATAGTCATGTGGTGATGCTCCTATAAAGGTTTCTTTATATATAGAGGTAGGATTCGTACCCCGGCTCACGTATAGTGATGTGGTGATGCTCCTATAAAGGTTTCTTTATATATAGAGGTAGGATTCGTACCCCGGCTCACGTATAGTGATGTGGTGATGCTCCTATAAAGGTTTCTTTATATATAGAGGTAGGATTCGTACCCCGGCTCACGTATAGTGATGTGGTGATGCTCCTATAAAGGTTTCTTTATATATAGAGGTAGGATTCGTACCCCGGCTCACGTATAGTGATGTGGTGATGCTCCTATAAAGGTTTCTTTATATATAGAGGTAGGATTCGTACCCCGGCTCACGTATAGTGATGTGGTGATGCTCCTATAAAGGTTTCT
The DNA here is from genome assembly GCA_031769625.1 of Taudactylus pleione. Lineage (NCBI taxonomy): Eukaryota > Metazoa > Chordata > Amphibia > Anura > Myobatrachidae > Taudactylus > Taudactylus pleione. The sequence goes on along the minus strand of JAUIMM010001041.1, from coordinate 1,470,433 downwards.
TTATATATAGAGGTAGGATTCGTACCCCGGCTCACGTATAGTGATGTGGTGATGCTCCTATAAAGGTTTCTTTATATATAGAGGTAGGATTCGTACCCCGGCTCACGTATAGTGATGTGGTGATGCTCCTATAAAGGTTTCTTTATCCAACAATAAATGCTGGTATGATGAAACTCCTCAGCAATGTAGATCCATAATGTACTGATGAATAAACATGAGTATGTCATCCAAAACAAGTATTTTATCGATAAAAAAGATAGTTCGAACCCAGGGTCAAAATGGAAGCACCAAAAGACCCATTGAAACAGTACATAAAAACAAGCAATATACAATGATAAAAAACATATAATAAAAAAATCCAATGAAGAAAAATTGAAAAAAAACAATACTCTGAGAGCAAAACGTTCTGAGTAAAGAAGAATCCAAATATCAAGTAACTCACCCCTGCAGCTGACAACGCGCTTCAGTCTCTAGGACCTTTTTCAAGAAATGCTGCTGGTATGAGGAGCTCAGTATTTATGTGCGAATAAGCCTATCCGCTCCACGCAGGAAGTGATCCTCGTCAATATAATTAACATTGGTTAACATCATTTCTTCTCTCCATTGAGGATTTAGAGATATATGCAAAGGACTATACACCCTATTTACCATAAAGAGAACATCATCCACCATTAAGGGATGTATTATTGCCACACATCCTTTTAGCGCCGCGGTTTTTGTCTATTTTCCATTCTGATTTGAACATTTTACCAACGATTTGAACGATTCGAACGATTGAACGTTTTCAGACAGTATTAAAATGAATGGAATCATCCAAATCTGACTGCAACCTCATCAGATGTCAGATATCGTTATCTGACAGGCGGGAACGCACATCGCTCATCGTTGCAGGGACACGTCAGATTTTCTTTCAGCTATGAACGATTTTTAAAATCGTAACTACAAATCTGAAGGAAAATCTGACCGTGTGTACGCACCATTACTCCATACAGGCAGACGGCGGTCTATGGAACCTGAAGCCACGGCCCCAGCGCAGTGAGGTACTGTGCCTCCCTATATTATGACTCTATATCTTCTTCCTTATTGGCGGCTGATAATCCTTCTGCAGTAGACAGTGACAGACAGGTACCACCACCAGCTACTACTGGTATTCCGTACCTTATGTAACGAGTGTAAGCTCAGGGGGCAAGGCCATCTTTACCTTCTGTTTCATGCCAATGTATGTTATTGTCTCATGATTCCCAATTGCTTGCCCCACTGCGGAACCAGCCCCAACACCTCCAACGTGATCTCCAGAGGTTACAGTAACAAGATCGCACTTTATGGTGACCTTAGCTGTGCCAGAAACAACACCACCAAATAGCGAACCAACTCCCAATGAGCAGAATAACACACAAGTGCCCCTGATAGGAGAGTACAGCGATGTGTACCCACAGAGGGGGCCATAAAGGCTAGTGTTCATTCTAGCACCCTGCACCTGTCACAGCCAGTGCAGTTCCTCTTTCCTACCTGGGGAGTCGCTCTCTGCTCTGGTGCTTCTAGTACACTCTGGTCTGTATCACAGTAGTTTGTTGCATTAGCTAAGTGTGCTAGAAGCACCAGAGCAAAGAGCAACACACCAGGCAGGAAAGACGAACTGCACAGATTATAACAGGTGCAGGGTGCTAGGGTGAATAATAATCAGTAATCAGTAATAATCAATAATCACACAGCCAGAGAAGCACGGACCAAACACTGGAGGTCCCAAGCCAGGAAGATGCAATGTGACAGAAGCACTCAGTCCTGAATCACAAAGTATGACATTACCATGTACAGCAGACACATGAGACAAGTAGAGCATGACAGCCACATGTATGACACAAGCACAGAATGACAGTATTACTAACAACAGACACATGATATGTGCTGTATGACAGTCCCATGTACAATAGACACATCCACATTATGATAATCCTTTTCAATTGACTTCTACCCAATATGACAGACCCGTGTACAATATAACAAATGACACATGCATAGTATTAGAGTCTTATGTATCACAGACAGGATACATGCAAAGTATAACAGTCTTCTGTGCAGCAATAGAACAGTCCCATGTACAGCATACACACAACACATCTACAGTAGGACAGTCCCATGTACAGCATACACACAACACATCTACAGTAGGACAGTCCCATGTACAGCATACACACAACACATCTACAGTAGGACAGTGCCATGTACAGCATACACACAACACATCTACAGTAGGACAGTGCCATGTACAGCATACACACAACACATCTACAGTAGGACAGTCCCATGTACAGCATACACACAACACATCTACAGGAGGACAGTGCCATGTACAGCATACACACAACACATCTACAGTAGGACAGTCCCATGTGCAGCATACACACAACACATCTACAGTAGGACAGTGCCATGTACAGCATACACACAACACATCTACAGTAGGACAGTCCCATGTGCAGCATACACACAACACATCTACAGTAGGACAGTCCCATGTGCAGCATACACACAACACATCTACAGTAGGACAGTGCCATGTACAGCATACACACAACACATCTACAGTAGGACAGTGCCATGTACAGCATACACACAACACATCTACAGTAGGACAGTGCCATGTGCAGCATACACACAACACATCTACAGTAGGACATTGCCATGTACAGCATACACACAACACATCTACAGTAGGACAGTGCCATGTACAGCATACACACAACACATCTACAGTAGGACAGTCCCATGTACAACAGAAACATAATGCACAGTATGACAGTCCAATGTACAGCAAACACATCATGCACAGTCTCATGTACAGCAGACACACAACACATCTACAGTAGGACAGTGCCATGTACACCATGCACACAAAACATCTACAGTAGGACAGTGCCATGTACAGCATACACACAACACATCTACAGTAGGACAGTCCCATGTACAGCATACACACAACACATCTACAGTAGGACAGTCCCATGTACAGCATACACACAAAACATCTACAGTAGGACAGTCCCATGTACAGCATACACACAACACATCTACAGTAGGACAGTGCCATGTACAGCATACACACAACACATCTACAGTAGGACATTGCCATGTACAGCATACACACAACACATCTACAGTAGGACAGTGCCATGTACAGCATACACACAACACATCTACAGTAGGACAGTGCCATGTACAGTATACACACAACACATCTACAGTAGGACAGTGCCATGTACAGCATACACACAACACATCTACAGGAGTACAGTCCCATGTACAGCATACACACAACACATCTACAGTAGGACAGTCCCATGTGCAGCATACACACAAAACAACTACAGTAGGACATTGCCATGTACAGCATACACACAACACATCTACAGTAGGACAGTGCCATGTACAGCATACACACAACACATCTACAGTAGGACAGTGCCTTGTACAGTATACACACAACACATCTACAGTAGGACAGTGCCATGTACAGTATACACACAACACATCTACAGTAGGACAGTGCCATGTACAGCATACACACAACACATCTACAGTAGGACAGTCCCATGTACAACAGAAACATAATGCACAGTATGACAGTCCAATGTACAGCAAACACATCATGCACAGTCTCATGTACAGCAGACACACAAAACAACTACAGTAGGACATTGCCATGTACAGCATACACACAACACATCTACAGTAGGACAGTGCCTTGTACAGCATACACACAACACATCTACAGTAGGACAGTGCCATGTACAGCATACACACAACACATCTACAGTAGGACAGTGCCATGTACAGCATACACACAACACATCTACAGTAGGACAGTGCCATGTACAGTATACACACAACACATCTACAGTAAGACAGTGCCATGTACAGCATACACACAACACATCTACAGTAGGACAGTCCCATGTACAGCATACACACAACACATCTACAGGAGGACAGTGCCATGTACAGCATACACACAACACATCTACAGTAGGACAGTCCCATGTGCAGCATACACACAACACATCTACAGTAGGACAGTGCCATGTACAGCATACACACAACACATCTACAGTAGGACAGTCCCATGTACAGCATACACACAACACATCTACAGTAGGACAGTCCCATGTGCAGCATACACACAACACATCTACAGTAGGACAGTGCCATGTGCAGCATACACACAACACATCTACAGTAGGACAGTGCCATGTACAGCATACACACAACACATCTACAGTAGGACAGTGCCATGTGCAGCATACACACAACACATCTACAGTAGGACATTGCCATGTACAGCATGCACACAACACATCTACAGTAGGACAGTGCCATGTACAGCATACACACAACACATCTACAGTAGGACAGTCCCATGTACAGCATACACACAACACATCTACAGTAAGACAGTGCCATGTACAGCATACACACAACACATCTACAGTAGGACAGTCCCATGTACAGCATACACACAACACATCTACAGGAGGACAGTGCCATGTACAGCATACACACAACACATCTACAGTAGGACAGTCCCATGTGCAGCATACACACAACACATCTACAGTAGGACAGTGCCATGTACAGCATACACACAACACATCTACAGTAGGACAGTCCCATGTACAGCATACACACAACACATCTACAGTAGGACAGTCCCATGTGCAGCATACACACAACACATCTACAGTAGGACAGTGCCATGTACAGCATACACACAACACATCTACAGTAGGACAGTGCCATGTACAGCATACACACAACACATCTACAGTAGGACAGTGCCATGTGCAGCATACACACAACACATCTACAGTAGGACATTGCCATGTACAGCATGCACACAACACATCTACAGTAGGACAGTGCCATGTACAGCATACACACAACACATCTACAGTAGGACAGTGCCATGTACAGCATACACACAACACATCTACAGTAGGACAGTGCCATGTACAGTATACACACAACACATCTACAGTAAGACAGTGCCATGTACAGCATACACACAACACATCTACAGTAGGACAGTCCCATGTGCAGCATACACACAACACATCTACAGTAGGACAGTGCCATGTACAGCATACACACAACACATCTACAGTAGGACAGTCCCATGTACAGCATACACACAACACATCTACAGTAGGACAGTCCCATGTGCAGCATACACACAACACATCTACAGTAGGACAGTGCCATGTACAGCATACACACAACACATCTACAGTAGGACAGTGCCATGTACAGCATACACACAACACATCTACAGTAGGACAGTGCCATGTACAGCATACACACAACACATCTACAGTAGGACAGTCCCATGTACAGCATACACACAACACATCTACAGTAGGACATTGCCATGTACAGCATACACACAACACATCTACAGTAGGACAGTCCCATGTACAGCATGCACACAACACATCTACAGTAGGACAGTCCCATGTACAGCATACACACAAAACATCTACAGTAGGACAGTCCCATGTACAGCATACACACAACACATCTACAGTAGGACAGTGCCATGTACAGCATACACACAACACATCTACAGTAGGACAGTCCCATGTGCAGCATACACACAACACATCTACAGTAGGACAGTGCCATGTACAGCATACACACAACACATCTACAGTAGGACAGTGCCATGTACAGCATACACACAACACATCTACAGTAGGACATTGCCATGTACAGCATACACACAACACATCTACAGTAGGACAGTCCCATGTACAGTATACACACAACACATCTACAGTAGGACAGTCCCATGTACAGCATACACACAACACATCTACAGTAGGACAGTCCCATGTACAGTATACACACAACACATCTACAGTAAGACAGTGCCATGTGCAGCATACACACAACACATCTACAGTAAGACAGTGCCATGTACAACATACACACAACACATCTACAGTAGGACAGTCCCATGTACAGCATACACACAACACATCTACAGTAGGACAGTCCCATGTGCAGCATACACACAACACATCTACAGTAGGCATGTACAGCATACACACAACACATCTACAGTAGGACATTGCCATGTACAGCATACACACAACACATCTACAGTAGGACATTGCCATGTACAGCATACACACAACACATCTACAGTAGGACATTGCCATGTACAGCATACACACAACACATCTACAGTAGGACAGTGCCATGTACAGCATACACACAACACATCTACAGTAGGACAGTCCCATGTACAGCATACACACAACACATCTACAGTAGGACAGTGCCATGTACAGCATACACACAACACATCTACAGTAGGACAGTCCCATGTACAGCATACACACAACACATCTACAGTAGGACAGTGCCATGTACAGCATACACACAACACATCTACAGTAGGACAGTCCCATGTACAGCATACACACAACACATCTACAGTAGGACAGTCCCATGTACAGCATGCACACAACACATCTACAGTAGGACAGTCCCATGTACAGCATACACACAAAACATCTACAGTAGGACAGTCCCATGTACAGCATACACACAACACATCTACAGTAGGACAGTGCCATGTACAGCATACACACAACACATCTACAGTAGGACAGTCCCATGTGCAGCATACACACAACACATCTACAGTAGGACAGTGCCATGTACAGTATACACACAACACATCTACAGTAGGACAGTGCCATGTGCAGCATACACACAACACATCTACAGTAGGACATTGCCATGTACAGCATGCACACAACACATCTACAGTAGGACAGTGCCATGTACAGCATACACACAACACATCTACAGTAGGACAGTCCCATGTACAGCATACACACAACACATCTACAGTAAGACAGTGCCATGTACAGCATACACACAACACATCTACAGTAGGACAGTCCCATGTACAACAGAAACATAATGCACAGTATGACAGGTACAGCAGCCACACACATGACAGCTACAGTAGCACACACATGACAGGTAGTACAGCAGCCACACACATGACAGGTACAGCAGCCACACACATGACAGGTACAGCAGGCACACACATGACAGGTACAGCAGGCACACACATGACACTGCCCTACATCACAGCCCCATGATGTACAGCAGACACGTATGAGAGACTGGATGCCGGGGACACACCTCCATTGTCAGCCCCGGATCCTCAGGATGACTGAGCCGCTGCGGCATCCCCCTCACAGGCGGCTCGCTCCAGGCATCCCCCGCCAGGTCCTCCTCACGCGCTGATCGGGGCGCCCGGGAGGGGGGAGCGGGAGGTGTGGGCGGAGGATCGGGCCCCCCCTAAGCAGCCGGCGGTGCTTGTCCCCTGTCCTCGCAGCCACAGGCTCCGCCAAGATGGCGGCCGCCGTCACCTGTGCAGCATGGGAGGACGCGTCACCGGGACGTCACCCAGGAGATCCCCAGCCACGTGACCCGCTGTTGAGGGGCGTGTCCCAGCACGGGCGAGAGGGCGGGGCGTGTAGTTATGGTGGTGGCATTATTAACCCTCTCACTGCTGTGTGATGTGCAGGACAGAGGGTGAGGAGGGGGGGAGGCATGGGAGCTGCTGTGTGATGTGCAGGACAGAGGGTGAGGAGGGGGGAGGCATGGGAGCTGCTGTGTGATGTGCAGGACAGAGGGTGAGGAGGGGGGGAGGCATGGGAGCTGCTGTGTGATGTGCAGGACAGGGGGGGAGGAGGGGGGGAGGCATGGGAGCTGCTGTGTGATGTGCAGGACAGAGGGTGAGGAGGGGGGGAGGCATGGGAGCTGCTGTGTGATGTGCAGGACAGGGGGGGAGGAGGGGGGGAGGCATGGGAGCTGCTGTGTGATGTGCAGGACAGAGGGTGAGGAGGGGGGGAGGCATGGGAGCTGCTGTGTGATGTGTAGGACAGAGGGTGAGGAGGGGGGGAGGCATGGGAGCTGCTGTGTGATGTGCAGGACAGAGGGTGAGGAGGGGGGGAGGCATGGGAGCTGCTGTGTGATGTGTAGGACAGAGGGTGAGGAGGGGGGGAGGCATGGGAGCTGCTGTGTGATGTGCAGGACAGGGGGGGGAGGAGGGGGGGAGGCATGGGAGCTGCTGTGTGATGTGCAGGAGAGGGGGAGGTGCATGGGAGCTGCTGTGTGATGTGCAGGACAGGGGGTGAGGAGGGGGGGAGGCATGGGAGCTGCTGTGTGATGTGTAGGACAGAGGGTGAGGAGGGGGGGAGGCATGGGAGCTGCTGTGTGATGTGCAGGACAGAGGGTGAGGAGGGGGGGAGGCATGGGAGCTGCTGTGTGATGTGCAGGACAGAGGGTGAGGAGGGGGGGAGGCATGGGAGCTGCTGTGTGATGTGCAGGACAGGGGGGGAGGAGGGGGGGAGGCATGGGAGCTGCTGTGTGATGTGCAGGAGAGGGGGAGGTGCATGGGAGCTGCTGTGTGATGTGCAGGACAGGGGGTGAGGAGGGGGGGAGGCATGGGAGCTGCTGTGTGATGTGTAGGACAGAGGGTGAGGAGGGGGGGAGGCATGGGAGCTGCTGTGTGATGTGCAGGACAGAGGGTGAGGAGGGGGGGAGGCATGGGAGCTGCTGTGTGATGTGCAGGACAGGGGGGGAGGAGGGGGGGAGGCATGGGAGCTGCTGTGTGATGTGCAGGACAGAGGGTGAGGAGGGGGGGAGGCATGGGAGCTGCTGTGTGATGTGCAGGACAGAGGGTGAGGAGGGGGGGAGGCATGGGAGCTGCTGTGTGATGTGCAGGACAGAGGGTGAGGAGGGGGGGAGGCATGGGAGCTGCTGTGTGATGTGCAGGACAGGGGGTGAGGAGGGGGGGAGGCATGGGAGCTGCTGTGTGATGTGTAGGACAGAGGGTGAGGAGGGGGGGAGGCATGGGAGCTGCTGTGTGATGTGCAGGACAGAGGGTGAGGAGGGGGGGAGGCATGGGAGCTGCTGTGTGATGTGCAGGACAGGGGGGGAGGCATGGGAGCTGCTGTGTGATGTGCAGGACAGAGGGTGAGGAGGGGGGGAGGCATGGGAGCTGCTGTGTGATGTGCAGGACAGAGGGTGAGGAGGGGGGGAGGCATGGGAGCTGCTGTGTGATGTGCAGGACAGAGGGTGAGGAGGGGGGGAGGCATGGGAGCTGCTGTGTGATGTGTAGGACAGAGGGTGAGGAGGGGGGGAGGCATGGGAGCTGCTGTGTGATGTGCAGGACAGAGGGTGAGGAGGGGGGGAGGCATGGGAGCTGCTGTGTGATATGCAGGACAGGGGGGGAGGAGGGGGGGAGGCATGGGAGCTGCTGTGTGATGTGCAGGAGAGGGGGAGGTGCATGGGAGCTGCTGTGTGATGTGCAGGACAGGGGGTGAGGAGGGGGGGAGGCATGGGAGCTGCTGTGTGATGTGTAGGGCAGAGGGTGAGGAGGGGGGGAGGCATGGGAGCTGCTGTGTGATGTGCAGGACAGAGGGTGAGGAGGGGGGGAGGCATGGGAGCTGCTGTGTGATGTGCAGGACAGGGGGGGAGGAGGGGGGGAGGCATGGGAGCTGCTGTGTGATGTGCAGGACAGAGGGTGAGGAGGGGGGGAGGCATGGGAGCTGCTGTGTGATGTGTAGGACAGAGGGTGAGGAGGGGGGGAGGCATGGGAGCTGCTGTGTGATGTGCAGGACAGAGGGTGAGGAGGGGGGGAGGCATGGGAGCTGCTGTGTGATGTGCAGGACAGAGGGTGAGGAGGGGGGGAGGCATGGGAGCTGCTGTGTGATGTGCAGGACAGGGGGTGAGGAGGGGGGGAGGCATGGGAGCTGCTGTGTGATGTGTAGGACAGAGGGTGAGGAGGGGGGGAGGCATGGGAGCTGCTGTGTGATGTGCAGGACAGAGGGTGAGGAGGGGGGGAGGCATGGGAGCTGCTGTGTGATGTGCAGGACAGGGGGGAGGAGGGGGGGAGGCATGGGAGCTGCTGTGTGATGTGCAGGACAGAGGGTGAGGAGGGGGGGAGGCATGGGAGCTGCTGTGTGATGTGCAGGACAGAGGGTGAGGAGGGGGGGAGGCATGGGAGCTGCTGTGTGATGTGCAGGACAGAGGGTGAGGAGGGGGGGAGGCATGGGAGCTGCTGTGTGATGTGCAGGACAGAGGGTGAGGAGGGGGGGAGGCATGGGAGCTGCTGTGTGATGTGCAGGACAGAGGGTGAGGAGGGGGGGAGGCATGGGAGCTGCTGTGTGATGTGCAGGACAGAGGGTGAGGAGGGGGGGAGGCATGGGAGCTGCTGTGTGATGTGCAGGACAGAGGGTGAGGAGGGGGGAGGCATGGGAGCTGCTGTGTGATGTGCAGGACAGAGGGTGAGGAGGGGGGGGAGGCATGGGAGCTGCTGTGTGATGTGCAGGACAGGGAGTGAGGAGGGGGAGAGGCATGGGAGCTGCTGTGTGATGTGCAGGACAGAGGTTGAGGAGGGGGGGAGGCATGGGAGCTGCTGTGTGATGTGCAGGACAGAGGGTGAGGAGGGGGGGAGGCATGGGAGCTGCTGTGTGATGTGCAGGACAGAGGGTGAGGAGGGGGGAGGCATGGGAGCTGCTGTGTGATGTGCAGGACAGAGGGTGAGGAGGGGGGGAGGCATGGGAGCTGCTGTGTGATGTGCAGGACAGAGGGTGAGGAGGGGGGGAGGCATGGGAGCTGCTGTGTGATGTGCAGGACAGAGGGTGAGGAGGGGGGGAGGCATGGGAGCTGCTGTGTGACGTGCAGGACAGAGGGTGAGGAGGGGGGGAGGCATGGGAGCTGCTGTGTGATGTGCAGGACAGAGGGTGAGGAGGGGGGGAGGCATGGGAGCTGCTGTGTGACGTGCAGGACAGAGGGTGAGGAGGGGTGGAGGCATGGGAGCTGCTGTGTGATGTGCAGGACAGAGGGTGAGGAGGGGGGAGGCATGGGAGCTGCTGTGTGATGTGCAGGACAGAGGGTGAGGAGGGGGGGAGGCATGGGAACTGCTGTGTGATGTGCAGGACAGGGAGTGAGGAGGGGGAGAGGCATGGGAGCTGCTGTGTGATGTGCAGGACGGGGGGTGAGGAGGGGGGGAGGCATGGGAGCTGCTGTGTGATGTGCAGGACAGGGAGTGAGGAGGGGGAGAGGCATGGGAGCTGCTGTGTTTTGTGCAGGACAGGGAGTGAGGAGGGGGAGAGGCATGGGAGCTGCTGTGTGATGTGCAGGACAGGGGGGGGGAGGCATGGGAGCTGCTGTGTGATGTGCAGGACGGGGGGTGAGGAGGGGGAAGGCATGAGAGCTGCTGTGTGATGTGCAGGACAGGGAGTGAGGAGGGGGGAGGCATGGGAGCTGCTGTGTGATGTGCAGGACAGAGGGTGAGGAGGAGGAGAGGCATGGGAGCTGCTGTGTGATGTGCAGGACAGAGGGTGAGGAGGGGGGGAGGCATGGGAGCTGCTGTGTGATGTGCAGGACAGAGGGTGAGGAGGGGGGGAGGCATGGGAGCTGCTGTGTGATGTGCAGGACAGGGAGTGAGGAGGGGGGGAGGCATGAGAGCTGCTGTGTGATGTGCAGGACAGGGGGTGAGGAGGGGCAGAGGCATGGGAGCTGCTGTGTGATGTGCAGGACAGGGGGTGAGGAGGGGGAGAGGCATGGGAGCTGCTGTGTGATGTGCAGGACGGGGAGTGAGGAGGGGTAGAGGCATGGGAGTTGCTGTGTGATGTGCAGGACGGGGAGTGAGGAGGGGTAGAGCCATGGGAGTTGCTGTGTGATGTGCAGGACAGGGAGTGAGGAGGGGGAGAGGCATGGGAGTTGCTGTGTGATGTGCAGGACAGGGAGTGAGGAGGGGGAGAGGCATGGGAGTTGCTGTGTGATGTGCAGGACAGGGAGTGAGGAGGGGGAGAGGCATGGGAGCTGCTGTGTGATGTGCAGGACAGGGAGTGAGGAGGGGGAGAGGCAAGGGAGTTGCTGTGTGATGTGCAGGACAGGGAGTGAGGAGGGGGAGAGGCATGGGAGCTGCTGTGTGATGTGCAGGATGGGGAGTGAGGAGGGGGAGAGGCATGGGAGTTGCTGTGTGATGTGCAGGACGGGGTGAGGAGGGGGGTGGCATGGGAGCTGCTGTGTGATGTGCAAGAAAGGGAGTGAGGAGGGGGAGAGGCATGGGAGCTGCAGGACAGGGGGTGATGAGGGGGAGAGGCATAGGAGCTGCTGTGTGATGTGCAGGACAGGGAGTGAGGAGGGGGAGAGGCATGGGAGCTACTGTGTGATGTGCAGGACAGGGCGTTAGGAGGGAGAGAGGCATGGGAGCTGCTGTGTGATGTGCAGGACAGGGCGTTAGGAGGGAGAGAGGCATGGGAGCTGCTGTGTGATGTGCAGGACAGGGAGTGAGGAGGGGGAGGTGCATGGGAGTTGCTGTGTGATGTGCAGGACGGGGAGTGAGGAGGGGGAGGTGCATGGGAGTTGCTGTGTGATGTGCAGGACAGAGGGGGAGGTGCATGGGAGCTGCTGTGTGATGTGCAGGACGGAGTGAGGAGGGGGAGAGGCATGGGAGCTGCTGTGTGATGTGCATGACAGGGAGTGAGGAGGGGGAGAGGCATGGGAGCTGCTGTGTGATATGCAGGACAGAGGGTGAGGAGGGGGAGAGGCATGGAAGCTGCTGTGTGATGTGCAGGACAGGGGGAGAGGATTGGGAGCAGCTGTATCAGGACCGACCACCAGGGACACAGTGCCTGATTCATTATTGATGCAACTGCGATTAGGCACCCAGTCGGCCGATCGTTGCATGCATATGTATCGCAGAGTGCGCGCACGAACACTCCACTGCAATAGGGACTGTGATCGCAGTGACTACGCAGACCCATCGCAGAGTGATTGACAGGATGAACGGTTTGAGGTTGGTGATGAAGGGGGTTGGCAAAATGCAGGCGTGCCAGGGCATTTCATTGCTGTTACAGAGGCGTGCATAAGTTAGCCACTGCGATGCCATACGCAGCTTGTGTACTCACAGCGTGCAATGAGGTTAGAAACTCCTCAGTAAGGTTAGAACTTGTGCACGTGTGCGTGAGGCTGCAAATGTGCTCCATGTTACTGATGGTTTCTCAGTTTTGCTAAGTATTACGGATGTGAGTGAAGGGAAGTGGGCGTCCTTATGTAATGCTGAGACTGGATTGCGATTTCAATTATTAGCATACTATCGCAATGGAACTTTGGCCCTGATTCAGAGCCGGACGCTCTGACAGAGCGCTTGCTCTGAATCAGGGCCGTCCCTCCTCCTTTTTGGAGCAGCCTCCTGGCCGCTCGCATAGCTGTGGGTGACCACCCACAACTATAGCGAGTGGCCAAAATGATGGTTGCGGTAGGGTCTCGCTGCCACAAGCCATGGAGTGCTTTTGGCTCTATCAGAGCCAAAAGCACTCCCACTGACATCACTAGTGTTGTCAGTGGGGCCGGCCCCAGACGGTAGGCGTTCCCATGGGAATGCCTCCGTCTGGGCAGGCACGTCCACCAAAGGGGGCGTGCTGTCAATCACCATCGACAGCACGCCCCCTTTGATGCGAGACCCATAACGATGGCTTGGCCGTCGTTATTCGGGTCTCGCGCATGCGCACGACGGAGCCGCCTCCGTCGTGCACATGCGCACTTGGGCAACATCGACCCGCTTGCGAGAGCTCGCGAGCGGGTCTGAATCAGGCCCTTTGTGTGTAATCGCTATTGCGATCCTTACTGAATTCCCCATCATCGGTCCCCAACCGATATAGCACTGCATATCATCAACATCGGTTCCAAACCGATCCAGTACTGTAATTTATCATCATCTGTCCCAAACCGATCCAGTTCTTCAATACGTCAACATCGGTCCCAAACCGATGAAGTTCTTCAATTTATCAAGATCACTCTCAAACCAATCAAGGGCCTGATTTATTACCGATCGTAACTGCATTTACGCACGCAATCTGCCGATCGATGAGATCTGTGCACGGGTATGCATCGCAGTGCGCGAACCAGCCACTGCGATTGGGACTGCGACTGCAGTGACTACACAGAGCCATCGCAGAGTGATTGACAGGAAGTGCTGTTTGCGGGAGGTGACGAAGGGGGTGGTCGGCGATATCCAGGTGTGCCAGTGCGATTGAATGCTGATGCATGGGCATGTATAAATTATCCACAGCGATGCCACACGCAGCCTGAGTACTCATAGCGTGCGATGAGGTTATCAATTTGTGTGTAAGGTCAGAGCCTGTGTAAGTGTGTGTGAGACTGTGATGGTACTCCATGTTACTGATGGTTTCTCAGTCTTGTGTAATCACTGTGTGTGATGAGGTTAGTAATTCCTGAGTAAGGTCAGAGCCTGTGTAAGTGTGTGTGAGGCTGTGATGGTACTCCATGTTACCGATGGTTTCACAGTCTTGCTAAACATTACGGATGTGTGTAAGGTAAGGTGGGCGTCCTTATGTAGTGCTGCGGGGTGGCTTAGCGATCGCAGTGGATTAGCATATCTTCGCAGTGAGACTTCGTGCGTATTCGCTATTGCAATCGCAGTTGCGATCCTTGCTGAATCAGGCCCAAGTTCTTCAATTCATCATTATTGGGCTCGGCCTGATTCAGACCCGCTCGCGAGCGCTATGCGCTCGCAAGCGGGTCGATAGTGGCCCACTGCGCATGTGCACGACAAACCGTCGCTCCGGGTCTCGTACCAAAGGGGGCGTGCTGTCGATGTTGAGTGGCCGGGTGCGTGGCTGCCCAGACGGAGGCGTTCCCCTTGGAACGCCTACCGTCTGGGGCCGGCCCCACTGACATCACAAGTGATGTCAGTGGGAGTGCTTTCGGCTCTGGTAGAGCCGAAAGCACTCTAGGGCTTGTGGCAATGAGACCCACAGCTATGCGAGCGGCCAGGAGGCCGCTCTGAAAAACAAGAAGGACGGCCCTGATTCAGAGCGAGCGCTCTGTCAGAGCGTCTGGCTCTGAATCAGGCCCTCAACCCGATCCATCTCTCAATCCAGCATCATCGGTTCCAATCCAATTCTGCCCATCTTTTCAGTATTATATATCCAGTTCCCATTCCAACCTGCTGCTCAAAAAATACATTTACTTTACTGTCCTCGCCTTCGCCCATCATCCTCTACAATTCATATAACTCCTCTTCAGCCTCCCACGCCTGTTCCGACCAACTCCTAAACTCAGATGTGACACCTTATTCGTTACACCTCCGCCAACCTGTCCAACACTTTTACACCTCACCATACCTGTCCCACATCATTTACACCTCACCATACCTGTCCCACATCATTTACACCTCCACATACCTAGCCCACATCATTTACACCTTACCATACCTGTCCCATATCATTTACACCTCACTATACCTGTCCCATATCATTTACACCTCCACATACCTGTCCTACTTCATTTACACCTCCACATACCTGTCCTACATAATTTACACCTCCACATACCTGTCCTACATAACTTACACCTCCACATACTTGTCCTACATCATTTACACATCACTTCACCTGTCCCACGTCATTCACAGCTCCCCATATCTGTCCCCATCATTTACACCTCCACCTACCTGTCCTACATAATTTACACCTCACTATACCTGTCCCACGTCATTCATACCTCCCCATATCATTTACACCTCCACATGGACCCACATCATTTACATCTCCACATACCTGCCCCGCATCATTTACACCTCTACATGTCTGACTCCCATCTTTTACACCTCCACATACCTGTCCCACATCATTTACACCTATACATACCTGTCCCACACAATTTACACCTCCACATATTTGTCCCACATCATTTACACCTCCATATACCTGTCCTACATCATTTACACCTCAATGTACCTGCCCTACATCAATTACACCTCATGTACCTGCCCTACATCATTTACACCTCTACGTACCTGTCCCACAGCATTTACATCTCTATGTACCTGTCCCACATCATTTACACCTCCATGTACCTGTTGTCACAAACCGTACTAGAGACCTCTGCCTCAGACCCTTGCATCTTCCCATATGCCTGTGCCATCGCGGTGCCGCCGGCCTGCTGCCTGCGTGATTTCCGATGCTAGGCCTCCACTTGAGAATCGACATCAACATCCCTGCTGTTGCCTGTGATCCTCTGCCGCAGATCCATGTGCGCACGGCGCGCTAGTACACAAGTCTTCCGGACGATGGGCGCGGCCATCTTGGTCCAGGTCAGGTGATACTTGTGCATCCAGTCACCAGCAGTCTCAAGTTGCCTCAGCCTATCCGCCTCAGCCTGCTGGTATAAAAGACCTCCCTGTAACACATGCTGGTTGCCAGTGCAACAATGTCCTGAGCTCCCTGTGTGAAACCTATGCTACTCCATTCAGGAGTCAAGTTCCAAGTTATTCAAGTTCAATCCATGCTACTCCATTCAGTAGTCAAGTTCGAAGTTCTTCAAGTTCAATCCACATTACTCCAGTCCAGATACAAATTCCAAGTTCTTCAAGTTCAATCCACGTTACTCCAGTCCGGATACAAATTACAAGTTCTTCAAGTTCTATTTTCATATTGCATTATCCCTGCACAGAGGACTATAGTATAACATCTTATTTCATAGTCTCTATTGCTGTATGAGCAGAAACTATATTAAACCATCTACTTTTAAACCACCTCTTGATTCAGGTGTCTCTGTCTCACACCCCAGTTCGGGTACACAACTCCGTTCCCCAGGCCGTGACAGTTTGCACTGGCCCCATGGACCCATCTGGTACTCAGAGCCCTGGATCTGGATCCACCCAGGATGTGTTGAATCGCCTGGGAAGACAAGAGTCTGCTCAGGTACATTCAAGATGTATCTACTCGTGTGGATAATACTCAAGCTCTTCTCTCTGGGATCTCTAGGACGGACCTTCAGTCCAATAATCCTGTTCCTGCATCCTCTCCTTCAGCAGTCCCTCCTCCAGTACCCCGTCTTTAGCTTTCTCCTCCTAGCAGATTTGATGGGAATCCAAAGTTTTGCCAAGGTTTTCTAAACCGGTGCGAGATCCACTTTGAATTGCAAGCAGCAAACTTTCCCACTGCCAGAACTCAAGTGGCATATATAATTTCATTATTAACCGGTCAAGCCCTGGACTGGGTTTCTCCGCTCTGGGAGAAGGCTGACTCGGTTCTCTCCAACTACACTGAGTTCATTTCAACCTTTAGAAAAAATTTTGATGAACCTGGTAGAACGACCTCTGCCTCCAATGATATTTTACGTCTTCGTCAAGGCAGCAAGATGGTCAGCCAATATGTGATATTATTCTGTATTCTAGTCTCAGAGCTAAGCTGGAATGAAGACACCTTAACAGCAGCCTTTTGGAATGGATTGTCTGAGAATCTAAGATGATCTAGCTTCCCGTGAGTTGCCCACTTCATTGGATGGTCTGATTTCCCTATGTAATAAAGTCGACTTGCGACACAGACAGCGAGTTATTGAGAGAAGTTGGTTCAACCGAGCCAAGGGTCGTCCTGTTCCACATGTTCCTTCCTCTTCTCCTCCTCCAGATGAACCCATGCAAGAGAATCGCTCCTGGCTGACTACTGAAGAACGTCAGAGAAGACGTCTAGAAAATCTCTGTTTATACTGCCCTTCTCCGCAGCATTATCTCAAGTCTTGTCCCTCCCATCCAGGTAACGCCCTCTTCTATGATAGAGGGGTTAAGTTAGGAGTATCCATTGAATCACATGAGATAACTGATCCTACCCTCATTGCTTTGTTGGAGGTGAACCAAGCCTATTTAAGTGTTCCTGCTCTGCTCGACTCAGGAGCAGCCGGGAATTTCCTCACTGCGGACTTCGTTCACAGACATCGCATAACCACTGAACAGTTGCCACATCCAGTGTCCTTAACGGCTATAGATGGTAGTCAAATTGCCGGTGGAAGAATTACGCATTGCACCCAATCTTTGAAGCTCAGAGTTGGGGCGCTCCATGTAGAAAGTTTGTCTTATCTTATGATTCCTAAAGCCTCTCACAAATTCTGGGCCTTCCGTGGCTTCAAAGACATAATCCTCATATTGATTGGGCTTCCTTACAGATTACTGCCTGGAGTCCATTTTGCTTCCAGAATTGTCTTCCTCAAGTAGTTCCCCTTCGAAAATCTCTTGTGAAACCTCTAGAAGGTCTCCCCGAAGTCTACCAAGATTTTTGTGATGTGTTCAGCAAGCAGGATGCTGACCTAGTTCCAGGAAAGACTAAACCGCGTGGACGAACCTACCCCCTTTCATTGCCCGAGACTCAAGCCATGTCTGATTATATCAAAGAAAACCTGGAGAAAGGGTTTATTCATCCTTCCACCTCGCCAGCCGGAGCGGGGTTCTTTTTTGTGAAGAAAAAAGATGGTGGTCTTCACCCCTGCATCGACTACCGTGGACTCAACAATATTACCGTCAAGAATCGGTATCAGCTCCCGCTTATAACTGAACTCTTCGATAGAGTGAAGGGTGCCTCCATCTTTACCAAGCTCAATCTAAGGGGAGCATATAATCTGATCCGTATATGTGATGGTGATGAATGGAAAACAGCATTTAATACCAGGGACGGGCACTATGAATATTTGGCCATGTCCTTCGGCCTCAGTAACGCCCCGGCTGTCTTCCAGCATTTTGTCAACAAGATTTTCAGAGACCTTCTCTACAAGTCAGTCGTAGTCTACCTAGACGACATTTTAATCTTCTGTCAAGATCTCCAGTCACATCGCTCTCAAGTTAAAGAAGTCCTCCTTCGGTTAAGAAGAAACTTACTTTTTGCAAACTAGAGAAGTGTATGTTTGAGACCCCGATCATTCCATTCCTTGGATATATAATTTCTGGAACCGGACTTCAAATGGATCCACAGAAATTACAGGTTATTCTTGACTGGCCATTGCCTACCACGTTAAAGTCCATTCAGCGATTCTTAGGCTTCGCGAACTACTATCGCAAGTTTGTCAAGGGGTTCTCTTCCCTGGTTGCTCCTATTACAGTTCTTACCCAGAAAGGAGCGAACCCAAGTATATGGTCTCCAGAAGCTACCTCTGCGTTCCATCATTTGAAGCAAGCCTTCATCTCAGCACGCATGTTGAAACAACCCGATTTGACTCGCCCCTTCATTCTGGAAGTAGATGCCTCTACGGAGGGGGTAGGAGCTGTTCTTTCCCAATGATTCGTTGATGGGAAGTTACACCCCTGTTGTTTCTTCTCCCGAAGATTCCTACCTGCAGAGAGAAATTACTCCATCGGAGACCAAGAGCTTCTCGTGATCAAGCTAGCCCTAGAAGACTGGCGTTATCTACTGGAAGGGGCTCAGTACCCCATTTCGATCTTCACCGATCATAAGAATATGCTCTATTTGCAAACAGCTCGCTGTTTGAATCCCAGACAGGCCAGATGGGCGCTGTTTTTCTCTTGCTTTGATTTTAAACTTTCCTATCGTCCTGGTCCTCAGAATACCAAGGCTGATGCCTTATCTCGCTCTTTAAACTCAGAACAAGATCAAGTCCAAGAACTCTCTCCTACAATTCTAGAACCTACGTCATTTGCTTCTACTAAGCTCACTCCTGACCCTCCTCGGGGAAAAACTTTCGTTGCACCAGATTTACGTAAGAAATTACTCCATTGGGCACATGCTTCTCAATTTTCTGGACACATTGGTGTGGAGAAGACTGTCAAGTTTATTCAGCTGTCCTATTGGTGGCCTACCCTAAAAGTGGACATACAAGACTTTGTTGCTTCCTGTATTAAATGTGCCCAACACAAGATTTCCAGATGAACGTCTCCTGGTCTGCTGCATCCATTGGCTGTTCCTCAACAGCCTTGGTCCCATTTATCCATGGACTTTATCTTGGAACTGCCATCATCTTAGGGTCACAATACCATCTGGGTCATCATTGACAGGTTCTCCAAAATTGCTCACTTCGTTCCCCTGACAGGTCTGCCATCTGCATCTCAGCTTGCACAACTCTTTATTAAAGAGATCTTCTGTTTACATGGCCTTCCCCAAGAAATTATCTCTGACAGAGGAGTCCAGTTTGTGGCGAAATTCTGGAGATCCCTATGCTCAGCCCTTCAAGTAGAACACAAGTATTCCACGGCCTATCATCCTCAGACTAATGGTCAAACGGAGAGGGTGAACCAAGATCTTGAACAGTTCCTTTGCTTGTTTATTTCATCTTCTCAAGATGCTTGGCTGGAGCTTCTGCCGTGGGCTGAGTTTGCCCATAATGATTGTTACGACTCCTCCACTGAGAATACACCATTCTATACTGTTTACGGTCATCATCCTCATTTCCCTGGATTCCATTGCTACCAGTTACTGATGTATCAGCTGTTAAAGATACTTTTCAACATCTCACAGCTATCTGGGGTAAGGTGCATTCTTTGCTGCGGAAGGCTTCTGTGCGCTACAATAATTTTGCAGATCGAAGGAGACTGGCCGCTCCAAAGTTCCAATCAGGTGACAGAGTAGGGTTGTCTACTCGGAACCTCAGACTCCAGATTCCATCCATGAAGTTTGCTCCCTTTATTTATTGGCCCGTTGCATGTAGAAAGAATGATCAATCCTGTGGCCGCCAAATTGAAATGACCTTCTGCTCTACGAATTCCTAATTCTTTCCATGTGTGCCGTTGATCTTGAATAGATTCCAGAGAGTTCTTCCCAAGTCTCCATGTGTCCATACTCAATGTGGACAAGAATTCGAAGTGAAAAAGATCCTGGATTCCCACTGTCATTACGGTCGACTCAAATATCTCATTGATTGGAAGGACTATGGTCCAGAAGAGAGGACGTGGATTTTTGCTACCGATGTTCATGCTCCTCATCTCATTAACAGCTTCCATTCCAAATTTCCTGACAAAACAGGTAAGTGTCCGGAGCCCATTTTTAAAAGGGATGGGTACTGTCACAAACCGAGCAAGAGACCTCCGCCTCAGACCCTTGCATCTTCCCATGCGCCTGTGCCATCAATGTCCGTGGTGCCGCCGGCCTGCTGCCCACGTGATTTCCGATGCTGGGCCTCCACTTGAGAATCATCTGCAACATCCCCACTGTTGCCTGTGTTCCTCTGCCGCAGATCCATGTGCACACGGCGCGCTGGTACACAACTCTTCCGGACCATGTGTGCGGCCATCTTGGTCCAGGTCAGGTGATACTCGTGCATCCAGTCACCAGCAGTCTCAAGTTGCCTCAGCCTATCCGCCTCAGCATGCTGGTATAAAAGACCTCCCTGTAACACATGCTGGTTGCCAGTGCAACAATGTCCATTGCTGCTGCATGACTTATGTTTCTGAGCTCCCTGTTGAAACCAATGCTACTCCATTCAGGAGTCAAGTTCCAAGTTATTCAAATTCAATCCACATTACTCCAGTCCGGATACAAATTCCAAGTTCCTCAAGTTCAATCCACGTTATTCTAGTCTAGATACAAATTCCAAGTTCTTCAAGTTCTATTTTCATATTGCATTATCTCTGCACAGAGGACTATAGTATAACATCTTATTTCATAGTCTTCTTTATTGCTGTATGAGCAGAAACTATATTAAACCATCTACTTTTAAACCACCCCTTGATTCAGATGTCTCTGTCTCACACCCCAGTTCGGTACACAACAACAAGTTCCCCAGGCCGTGACACCTGTCCCACATCATTTACACATCCACATACCTGTCCCACACCATTTACACCTCCACATACTTGGCACACATCATTTACACCTCACCATACCTGTACTACATCATTTACACCTCACCATACCTGTACTACATCATTTACACCTCACCATACCTGTCCCACATCATTTACACCTCCACATACCTGTTCCACATAATTTACACTTCACCATACCTGTCCCACATCATTTACACCTCACCATACCTGTCCCACATAATATAAACCTCCATACACCTGTCCCACATCATTTACACCTCCACACACCTGTCCCACATCATTTACACCTCCACATACCTGTCCCACATAATTTACACCTCTATACACCTGTCCCACATCATTTACACCTCCACATATCATTTACACCTACACATACCTGTCCCACATCATTTACACCTCTATACACCTGTCCCACATCATTTACACCTCCACATATCATTTACACCTCCACATACCTGTCCCACATCATTTAAACCTTACCATACCTGTCCTACATCATTTACACCTCCACACATCTGTCTCACACCATATATACAGTCAGGTGCATAAATATTGGGACATTGACAGAATTTTCATATTTTGACCTCTATTCACCACAATGGCTTTGAAATGAAACAAACAAGATGTGCTTTAACTACAGACTTTCAGATTTAATTTGAGGGTAATTACATCCAAATCAGGTGAACGGTGTAGGAATTACAACGGTTTCTATATGTGCCTCCCACTATTTAAGGGGCCAAAAGTAATGGGACAAACTAAACAATCCTAAATCTAACTTTCACATTTTAATACTTTGTTGCAAATCCTTTGCAGGCAATTACAGCCTGAAGTCTGGAACGCATTGACATCACCGGAGGCTGGGTTTCATCCCTGGTGATGCTCTGCCAGGCCTCTACTGCAAATGTCTTCAGTTCCTGCTTGTTCTTGGGGCATTTTCCCTTCAGTTTTGTCTTCATCAAGTGAAATGCATGCTCAATCGGATTCAGGTCAGGGGATTGACTTGGCCATTGCATAACATTCCACTTTTTAGCCTTATAAAACTCTTTGGTTGCTTTTGCAGTATGCTTCGGGTCATTGTCCATCTGCACTGTGAAGCGCCGTCCAATGAGTTCTGAAGCATTTGACTGAATATGAGCCTATAATATTGCCCGAAACACTTCAGAATTCATTCTGCTGCTTTTGTCAGTAGTCACATCATCAATAAATACAAGGGAACCAGTTCCATTGGCAGCCATACTTGCCCACACCATGACACTACCACCACCATGCTTCACTGATGAGGTGATATGTTTTGGATCATGAGCAGTTCCTTTCCTTCTCCTTACTCTTCTCTTCCCATCACTCTGGTACAAGTTGATCTTTGTCTCATCTGTCCATAGGATGTTGTTCCAGAACTGTAATGGCTTTTTTAAATGTTGTTTGGCAAACTCTAATCTGGTCTTCCTGTTTTTGTGGCTCACCAATGGTTTACATCTTGTGGTGAACCCTCTATATACACTCTTGTGAAGTCTTCTCTTGATTGTTGACTTTGACACTTATACACCTACCTCCTGGAGAGTGTTCTTGATTTGGCCAACTGTTGTGAAGGGGTTTTTCTTCACCAGGGAAATAATTCTTCTGTCATCCACCACAGTTGTTTTCCGTGGTCTTCCGAGTCTTGGTGTTGCTGAGCTCTACGGTGCGTTCTTTCTTTTTAAGAATGTTCCAAACAGTTGATTTGGCCACACCTAATGTTTCTGCTATCTCTCTGATGGGTTTGTTTTGATTTTTCAGCCTAATGATGGCTTCACTGATAGTGACAGCTCTTTGGATCTCATATTGAGAGTCGACAGCAACTGATTCCAAATGCAAATATCACACCTAGAATCAACTGCAGACCTTTTACCTGCTTAATTGATAATGAAATAATGAGGGAATATCCCACACCTGTCCATGAAATAGCTTTTGAGTTGATAGTCCCATTACTTTTGGCCCCTTAAAAAGTGGGAGGCACATATAGAAATCGTTGTAATTCCTACACCGTTCACCTGATTTGGATGTAATTACCCTCAAATTAAATCTGAAAGTCTGCAGGTAAAGCACATCTTGTTTGTTTAATTTCAAAGCCATTGTGGTGGTGAATAGAGGCCAAAATATGAAAATTCTGTCAATGTCCCAATATTTATGCACCTGACTGTACCTCTAAGCACCTCATTCACTCATTCAGCAGATTCCCGATTATAGCATGTGCACTACAGGTTCTGCGTGATCACATGTAGTTTGTCAGCAGACTGTCAGTGATTGACAGTCTGCTGCCATTTGTGTGCGGGTAGGGAGCAGCAACAGCCTCCATTTCGCAAAACGGAGGGGTGTCGCCACTGTTGCTGGAGAAAGAAGAGGCCTGGATCTCCATCAGCAGACAAAGAATTCCTGGCTTCTTTCCCTCATCTGCGACAGCCAGCCTGCTTGACCGCATGGTCACTCAGCCAGCCAGGGGACACACAGATTATCTGACGCTGCTTCCAAGGACGCAGTTTGGATCATTAATGTTGCAGAAGGTGTGATGCCTTACGCTGCACTACCATCTAAGTAAGGACGGAACTGCAAAGCTGCTTGTGTGCCCATTATTTTTTATTCACTCCACAAAGTGTCCGCAGTGCTTGTGATGAGAAGAGGGTCCCGCAGCCTCACATTAGTCCTGTATTACATCCCGTGCAGAGTAGCGGCACAGATACTGTACATGGTTACAGCAGTGGCATAACTTGGGTATTTGCAGCCCAGGGCAAGATGCGAAAAATGGGCCCGCAGTAGTGGTGCCCCTCTTGCAATGCCCACTGTAGTAGTGCCCCTTATGCAATGTCCCCAGTAGTAGTGTCCCTAATACAGTACCCCCAGTAGTGCACCCTTATACAGTGCCCCCAGTAGTGCCCTTTATACAGTGCCTCCAGTAGTGCCCTTTATACAGTGCCTCCAGTAGTGCCCCTTATACAGTGCTCCCAGTAGTGGTACCTCTTATGCAGTGCCCCAGTGGTACCGCTTATACAGTCACCCCTAAGCAGTGTCCTCAGTAGTGGTCCCCCTTATGCAGTGCTCCCGGTAGTGGTCTCCCTATGCAGTGCCCCCAGCAGTGATATAGTGGTGCTATAAAATTGCCCCCGGCTAGTAGTGCCCCTTACATATATAACATAGCAAACATACATGCACAAGCCACTTACCTGAATCCCTGCTGCAAGGCAGGCGATCGCACAGCAAGGCATTAGCACGCCCACTATGTCTTGGCGTGCGATCACTGTGTGTATGCAGATGCCCCCCAGCCATTCATGACACCCACTTGCGCACGTTAATTCCTGGAAGAGCATAAAAACATCGGTACATCGAGCACCATCAGATGCGATCGCAGCGCTTGAGGTTGACTATAACCTGCCGCAAGCACTGCGATCACTTCAGTGTGAAATACAACCAGGTAATGTGTACAATGACGCTGCCTGCTAATTATGCACGCCTCTACATCGGCGTTAAGACAGTCAGGCACACCTGCGTTAGCACCTCCACTCCCTTGTTTCCAGTGGCCTGCCCCTGTCACCACCCACAAACGGCTGCTGGGCTGTCTATGCGCAGCGAGGGAACGCTTCCCGATCTCTCACAGTGGTTCGCCAACGCGCATTGAGATGCATATGCATGCGCACAAAATGACAATTGGCCAGCTACCAGCGAACGCATCCTAGCGAGCGGGTCTGAATCAGCTCCTCACTGCGGTCCGCACTACACTGACTTTACCATACCTGGATCATGGCCGGCGGCACCCCGCCAGTCCAGCGGCACCCACTACACGAGCCTCGGCCGACCAAACCCTGCTTACGCCACTGGGTTACAGTCGTCTCTTGGTACCAAAATATAAGTGCAGGGAGAAAGAGCTGCATGACCAGTGATTATCTGTGTTGCCTGTTATGCTCTAGACTGGGAATATTGGAATTGCACATTGTAATAGCCAGGTTTGCTAGAACTACTTATTACTTATGTTGTAAATATAGGGCTATAAATAAGCAGGTCCATGAATTTCTCCCTGTCAGTTAACTCACTCCAAAACCCCCCACCTGTGCAGCCCACCAGGACTGGGAATCACTCCGTCAGCTAACTCACTCCAGAACCCCTACCTGTGCAGCTCACCAGGACTAGGAATCACTCCGTCAGCGAACTCACTCCAATACCCCCACCTGTGCAGCCCACCAGGACAGGGAATCTCTCCATCAGCTAACTCCAAAACCCCCACCTGTGCAGCCCACCAGGACTGGGAATCACTCCGTCAGCTAACTCACTCCAGAACTCCACCTGTGCAGATCACCAGGACTGGGAATCTCTCCATCAGCTAACTCCAAAACCCCCACCTGTGCAGCCCACCAGGACTGGGAATCACTCCGTCAGCTAACTCACTCCAGAACCCCACCTGTGCAGCACACTAGGACTGGGAATCTCTTCCTGTTGGCTAACTCACTCCAAAACCCCCACCTGTGCAGCTCACCAGGACTGGGAATCACTCCGTCAGCGAACTCACTCCAAAGTCACCACCTGTGCAGCCCACCAGGACTGGGAATCACTCCGTCAGCTAACTCACTCCAGAACCCCTACCTGTGCAACTCACCAGGACTGGGCATCACTCCGTCAGCTAACTCACTCCAGAACCCCACCTGTGCAGCACACCAGGACTGGGAATCTCTTCCTGTTGGCTAACTCACTCCAAAACCCCCACCTGTGCAGCTCACCAGGACTGGGAATCACTCCGTCAGCGAACTCACTCCAGAACCCCACCTGTGCAGCACACTAGGACTGGGAATCTCTTCCTGTTGGCTAACTCACTCCAAAACCCCCACCTGTGCAGCTCACCAGGACTGGGAATCACTCCGTCAGCGAACTCACTCCAAAGTCACCACCTGTGCAGCCCACCAGGACTGGGAATCACTCCGTCAGCTAACTCACTCCAGAACCCCTACCTGTGCAACACACCAGGACTGGGAATCTCTCCATCAGCTAACTCCAAAACCCCCACCTGTGCAGCCCACCAGGACTGGGAATCACTCCGTCAGCTAACTCACTCCAGAACCCCACCTGTGCAGCACACTAGGACTGGGAATCTCTTCCTGTTGGCTAACTCACTCCAAAACCCCCACCTGTGCAGCACACCAGGACTGGGAATCACTCCATCAGCTAACTCCAAAACCCCCACCTGTGCAGCTCACCAGGACTGGGAATCTCTCCGTTAACTAACTCTCTCCAAAACCCCCACCTGTGCAGCTCACCGGGACTAGGAATCTCTCCGTTAGCTAACTGTCTCCAAAATCCCCACCTGTGCAGCTCACCAGGACTGGGAATCTCTCCATCAGCTAACTCCAAACCCAAACCCCCACCTGTGCAGCTCACCGGGACTAGGAATCTCTCCGTTAACTAACTCTCTCCAAAACCCCCACCTGTGCAGCTCACCGGGACTAGGAATCTCTCCGTTAGCTAACTGTCTCCAAAACCCCCACCTGTGCAACTCACCAGGACTGGGAATCACTCCGTCAGCGAACTCACTCCAAAACCCCCACCTGTGCAGCTCACCAGGACTGGGCATCTCTTACTGTTGGCTAACTCTCTCCAAAACCCCCACCTGTGCAGCTCACCAGGACTGGGCATCTCTCACTGTCGGCTAACTCACTCCAAAACCCCACCTGTGCAGATCACCAGGACTGGGAATCTCTCCGTTAGCTAACTCTCTCCAAAACCCCCTCATGTGCAGCTCACCAGGACTGGGCATCTCTCCGTTAGCTAACTCTCTCCAAAACCCCACATGTGCAGCTCACCAGGACTGGGAATCTCTCCCTCAGCTAACTCTCTCCAAAACCCCCACCTGTGCAGCTCTCCAGGACTGGGCATCTCTCCCTGTCGGCTAACTCACTCCAAAACCCCCACCTGTGCAGCTCACCAGGACTGGGAATCTCTCCGTTAGCTAACTCTCTCCAAAACCCCCACCTGTGCAGCTCACCAGGACTGGGAATCTCTCCATCAGCTAACTCTCTCCAAAACCCCCACCTGTGCAGCACACCAAGACTGGGAATCTCTCCGTCAGCTATATCTCTCCAAAACCCCCCACCTGTGCAGCTCACCAGGACTGGGAATCACTCCGTCAGCGAACTCACTCCAAAGTCACCACCTGTGCAGCTCACCAGGACTGGGAATCTCTCCGTCAGTGAACTCTCTCTAAAACCCCCACCTGTGCAGCTCACCAGGACTGGGAATCGCTCCGTTAGCTAACTCTCTCCAAAACCCCCACCTGTGCAGCTCACCAGGACTGGGAATCTCTCCATCAGCTAACTCACTCCAAAACCCCCACCTGTGCAACTCACCAGGACTGGGAATCACTCCGTCAGCGAACTCACTCCAAAACCCCCACCTGTGCAGCTCACCAGGACTGGGAATCTCTCCATCAGCTAACTCACTCCAAAACCCCCACCTGTGCAGCTCACCAGGACTGGGCCTCTCTCCCTGTCAGCTAACTCTCTCCAAAACCCCCACCTGTGCAGCTCACCAGGACTGGGAATCTCTCCATCAGCTAACTCACTCCAAAACCCCCACCTGTGCAGCTCACCAGGACTGGGAATCTCTCCATCAGCTAACTCACTCCAAAACCCCCACCTGTGCAGCTCACCAGGACTGGGCCTCTCTCCCTGTCAGCTAACTCTCTCCAAAATCCCCACCTGTGCAGCTCACCAGGACTGGGAATCTCTCCGTTAGCTAACTCTCTCCAAAACCCCCACCTGTGCAGCTCACCAGGACTGGGAATCTCTCCATCAGCTAACTCTCTCCAAAACCCCCACCTGTGCAGCTCACCAAGACTGGGAATCTCTCCGTCAGCTATATCTCTCCAAAACCCCCCACCTGTGCAGCTCACCAGGACTGGGAATCACTCCGTCAGCGAACTCACTCCAAAGTCACCACCTGTGCAGCTCACCAGGACTGGGAATCTCTCCGTCAGTGAACTCTCTCTAAAACCCCCACCTGTGCAGCTCACCAGGACTGGGAATCGCTCCGTTAGCTAACTCTCTCCAAAACCCCCACCTGTGCAGCTCACCAGGACTGGGAATCTCTCCATCAGCTAACTCACTCCAAAACCCCCACCTGTGCAACTCACCAGGACTGGGAATCACTCCGTCAGCGAACTCACTCCAAAACCCCCACCTGTGCAGCTCACCAGGACTGGGAATCTCTCCATCAGCTAACTCACTCCAAAACCCCCACCTGTGCAGCTCACCAGGACTGGGCCTCTCTCCCTGTCAGCTAACTCTCTCCAAAACCCCCACCTGTGCAGCTCACCAGGACTGGGAATCTCTCCATCAGCTAACTCACTCCAAAACCCCCACCTGTACAGCTCACCGGGACTAGGAATCTCTCCGTTAACTAACTCTCTCCAAAACCCCCCCCTGTGCAGCTCACCGGGACTAGGAATCTCTCCGTTAACTAACTCTCTCCAAAACCCCCACCTGTGCAGCTCACCAGGACTGGGCCTCTCTCCCTCAGCTAACTCTCTCCAAAACTCCCACCTGTGCATCTCTCCAGGACTGGGAATCTCTCCATCAGCTAACTCACTCCAAAACCCCCACCTGTGCAGCTCACCAGGACTGGGAATCTCTTCCTGTTGGCTAACTCTCTCCAAAACCCCCACCTGTGCAGATCACCAGGACTGGGAATCTCTCCGTTAGCTAACTCTCTCCAAAACCCCCACCTGTGCAGCTCACCAGGACTGGGCATCTCTCCATTAGCTAACTCTCTCCAAAACCCCCACCTGTGCAGCTCACCAGGACTGGGCCTCTCTCCCTGTCGGCTAACTCACTCCAAAACCCCCACCTGTGCAGCTCACCAGGACTGGGAATCTCCCTGTCTGCTAACTCCAAAACCCCCACCTGTGCAGCCCACCAGGACTGGGAATCTCTCCGTCAGCTAACTCACTCCAAAACCCCCACCTGTGCAGCTCACCAGGACTGGGAATCTCTCCCTGTCATCTAACTCTCTCCAAAACCCCCACCTGTGCAGCCCACCAGGACTGGGAATCTCTCCGTCAGCTAACTCACTCCAAAACCCCCAACTGTGCAACTCACCAGGACTGGGCATCTCTCCCTGTCAGCTATCTCACTCCAAAACCCCCACCTGTGCAGCTCACCAGGACTGGGAATCTCTCCCTGTCATCTAACTCTCTCCAAAACCCCCACCTGTGCAACTCACCAGGACTGGGAATCTCTCCCTGACAGCTAACTCACTCCAAAACCCCCACCTGTGCAGCTCACCAGGACTGGGAATCTCTCCCTGTCATCTAACTCTCCAAAACCCCCACCTGTGCAGCTCACCAGGACTGGGAATCTCTCCATCAGCTAACTCACTCCAAAACCCCCACCTGTGCAGTTCACCAGGACTGGGAATCTCTTCCTGTTGGCTAACTCACTCCAAAACCCCACCTGTGCAGCCCACCAGGACTGGGAATCTCTCCCTCAGCCAACTCACTCCAAAACCCCCACCTGTGCTGCTCACCAGTACTGGGAATCTCTCCCTCAGCCAACTCACTCCAAAACCCCCACCTGTGCAGCTCACCAGGACTGGGAATCTCTCCCTGTCGGCTAACTCACTCCAAAACCCCACCTGTGCAGATCACCAGGACCGGGAATCTCTCCATTAGCTAACTCTCTCCAAAACCCCCACCTGTGCAGCTCACCAGGACTGGGAATCTCTCCCTGACAGCTAACTCACTCCAAAACCCCCACCTGTGCAGCCCACCAGGACTGGGAATCTCTCTGCCAGCTAACTCTCTCCAAAACCCCCACCTGTGCAGCTCACCGGGACTAGGAATCTCTCCGTTAACTAACTCTCTCCAAAACCCCCACCTGTGCAGCTCACCAGGACTGGGAATCTCTCCCTCAGCCAACTCACTCCAAAACCCCCACCTGTGCAGCCCACCAGGACTGGGAATCTCTCCTTCAGCTAACTCTCTCCAAAACCCCCACCTGTGCAGCTCACCAGGACTGGGAATCTCTCCCTGTCGGCTAACTCACTCCAAAACCCCCACCTGTGCATCTCTCCAGGACAGGGAATCTCTCCATCAGCTAACTCACTCCAAAACCCCCCACCTGTGCAGCTCACCAGGACTTGGAATCTCCCTGTCTGCTAACTCTCCAAAACCCCCACCTGTGCAGCCCACCAGGACTGGGAATCACTCCCTCAGCTAACTCACTCCAACCCCCACCTGTGCAGCTCACCAGGACTGGGCATCTCTCCCTGTCGGCTAACTCACTCCAAAACTCCACCTGTGCAGATCACCAGGACTGGGAATCTCTTCCTGTTGGCTAACTCTCTCCAAAACCCCCACCTGTGCAGCTCACCAGGACTGGGCATCTCTCCCTCAGCTAACTCACTCCAACCCCCACCTGTGCAGCTCACCAGGACTGGACATCTCTCCCTGTCGGCTAACTCACTCCAAAACCCCACCTGTGCAGATCACCAGGACTGGGAATCTCTCCCTGTTGGCCAACTCACTCCAAAACCCCACCTGTGCAGCTCACCAGGACTGGGAATCTCTCCGTCAGCGAACTCTCTCCAAAACCCCCACCTGTGCAGCTCACCAGGACTGGGCATCTCTCCCTCAGCTAACTCACTCCAAAATCCCCACCTGTACAGCTCACCAGGACTGGGCCTCTCTCCCTCAGCTAACTCTCTCCAAAACCCCCACCTGTGCAGCTC
This sequence comes from Taudactylus pleione, assembly GCA_031769625.1. Taxonomy (NCBI): domain Eukaryota; kingdom Metazoa; phylum Chordata; class Amphibia; order Anura; family Myobatrachidae; genus Taudactylus; species Taudactylus pleione. The sequence goes on along the minus strand of JAUIMM010001041.1, from coordinate 1,439,028 downwards.
ACCAGGACTGGGCATCTCTCCCTCAGCTAACTCACTCCAAAATCCCCACCTGTGCAGCTCACCAGGACAGGGAATCTCTCCGTTAGCTAACTCTCTCCAAAAACCCCACCTGTACAGCTCACCAGGACTGGGCCTCTCTCCCTGTCAGCTAACTCACTCCAAAACCCCCTCCTGTGCAGCTCACCAGGACTGGGAATCTCCCTGTCTGCTAACTCTCCAAAACCCCCACCTGTGCAGCCCACCCGGACTGGGAATCTCTCCGTCAGCTAACTCACTCCAAAACCCCCACCTGTGCAGCTCACCAGGACTGGGAATCTCTCCCTGTCAGCTAACTCCAAAACCCCCACCTGTGCAGCCCACCAGGACTGGGAATCTCTCCGTCAGCTAACTCACTCCAAAATCCCCACCTGTGCAGCTCACCAGGACTGGGAATCTCTCCCTGTCGGCTAACTCACTCCAAAACCCCCCACCTATGCAGCTCACCAGGGAATCTTTCCGTCAGCTAACTCACTCCAAAACACCCACCTGTGCAGCTCACCAGGACTGGGAATCTCTCCTTGTCGGCTAACTCACTCCAAAACCCCCACCTGTGCAGCACACCAGGACTGGGAATCTCTCCTTGTCGGCTAACTCACTCCAATACCCCCACCTGTGCAGCTCACCAGGACTGGGAATGTCTCCGTCGGATAACTCACTCCAAAAACACCACCGGTGTAGCTCACCAGGACTGGGAATCTCTCCATCAGCTAACTCTCTTCAAAACCCCCACCTGTGCAGCCCACCAGGACTGGGAATCTCTCCCTGTCGGCTAACTCTCCCCAAAAAACCCACCTGTGCAGCTCACCAGGACTGGGAATCTCTCCGTCAGCTAACTCACTCCAATACCCCACCTGTGCAGCTCACCAGGACTCGGCATCTCTCTGTCAGCTAACTAACTCCAAAACCCCCCACCTGACAGCTCACCAGGACTGGGAATCTCTCTGTCAGCTAACTCACTCCAAGACCCCCACCTGTGCAGCTCACCAGGACTGGGAATCTCTCTGTCAGCTAACTCACTCCAAAACCCCCACCTGTGCAACTCACCAGGACTGGGAATCTCTCCGTTAGCTAACTCACTCCAAAACCCCCAACTGTGCAGCTCACCAGGACTGGGAATCTCTCCATCAGCGAACTCACTCCAAAACCCCCCACCTGTGCAGCTAACCAGGACTGGGAATCTCTCCATCAGCTAACTCACTCCAAAACCCCCACCTGTGCAGCCCACCAGGACTGGGCATCTCTCCCTGTCGGCTAACTCACTCCAAAACCCCCACCTGTGCAGCACACCAGGACTGGGAATCTCTCCGTCAGCTAACTCACTCCAATACCCCCACCTGTGCAGCTCACCAGGACCGGGAATCTCTCCCTGTCGGCTAACTCATTCCACAACCCCCACCTGTGCAGCTCTCCAGGACTGGGAATCTCTCCCTGTCGGCTAACTCACTCCAAAACCCCCACCTGTGCAGCTCTCCAGGACTGGGAATCTCTCCCTGTCGGCTAACTCTCTCCAAAACCCCCACCTGTACAGCTCACCAGGACTGGGAATCTCTCCCTCAGCTAACTCACTCCAAAATCCCCACCTGTGCAGCTCACCAGGACGGGGAATCTCTTCCTCTTGGCTAACTCTCTCCAAAACCCCCACCTGTGCAGATCACCTGGACTGGGCATCTCTCCGTTAGCTTACTGTCTCCAAAACCCCCACCTGTGCAGCTCACCAGGACGGGGAATCTCTCCCTGTCGGCTAACTCACTCCAAAACCCCCCACCTATGCAGCTCACCAGGGAATCTTTCCATCAGCTAACTCACTCCAAAACCCCCACCTGTGCAGCTCACCAGGACGGGGAATCTCTCCCTGTCGGCTAACTCACTCCAAAACCCCCCACCTATGCAGCTCACCAGGGAATCTTTCCATCAGCTAACTCTCTTCAAAACCCCACCTGTGCAGCTTATGGGGACTGGGAATCTCTCCATCAGCTAACTCTCTTCAAAACCCCCACCTGTGCAGCTCACCAGGACGGGGAATCTCTCCCTGTCGGCTAACTCACTCCAAATCCCCCCACCTATGCAGCTCACCAGGGAATCTTTCCGTCAGCTAACTCACTCCAAAACACCCACCTGTGCAGCTTATGGGGACTGGGAATCTCTCCATCAGCTAACTCTCTTCAAAACCCCCACCTGTGCTGCTCACCAGGACTGGGAATCTCCCCGTCAGCTGACTCTCTTCAAAACCCCCACCTGTGCAGCTCACCAGCGCTTGGAATTTCTCCCTGTCGGCTAACTCACTCCAAAACCCCCACCTGTGCAGCTCACCAGGGCTGGGAATCTCTCCCTGTCGGCTAACTCTCTCCAAAAACCCCACCTGTGCAGCTCACCAGAACTGGGAATCTCTCCCTGTCGGCTAACTCACTCCAAAACACCCACCTGACAGCTCACCAGGACTGGGAATCTCTCCCTGTCGGCTAACTCACTCCAAAACACCCACCTGTGCAGCTTATGGGGACTGGGAATCTCTCCATTAGCTAATTCTCCAAAACCCCCACCTGTGCAGCTCACCAGGACTGGGAATCTCTCCTTGTCGGCTAACTCACTCCAAAATCCCCACCTGTGCAGCACACCAGGACTGGGAGTCTCTCCGTCAGCTAACTCACTCCAATACCCCCACCTGTGCAGCCCACCAGGACTGGGAATCACTCTGTCAGCTAACTCACTCCAAGACCCCCACCTGACAGCTCACCAGGACTGGGAATCTCTCCCTGTCGGCTAACTCACTCCAAAACACCCACCTGTGCAGCTTATGGGGACTGGGAATCTCTCCATTAGCTAATTCTCCAAAACCCCCACCTGTGCAGCTCACCAGGACTGGGAATCTCTCCTTGTCGGCTAACTCACTCCAATACCCCCACCTGTGCAGCACACCAGGACTGGGAGTCAATCCGTCAGCTAACTCACTCCAATACCCCCACCTGTGCAGCACACCAGGACTGGGCCTCTCTCCCTGTCGGCTAACTCACTCCAAAAACACCATCGGTGCAGCTCACCAGGACTGGGAATCTCCCTGTCAGCTGACTCTCTTCAAAACCCCCACCTGTGCAGCTCACCAGGACTGGGAATCTCTCTGTCAGCTAACTCACTCCAAAACCCCCCACCTGACAGCTCACCAGGACTGGGAATCTCTCAGTTAGCTAACTCTCTCCAAAACCCCCACCTGTGCAGCTCACCAGGACTGGGCCTCTCTCCCTGTCGGCTAACTCACTCCAAAACCCCCCACCTGACAGCTCACCAGGACTGGGAATCTCCCTGTCAGCTGACTCTCTTCAAAACCCCCACCTGTGCAGCTCACCAGGGCTGGGAATCTCTCCCTGTCGGCTAACGCTCCAAAAACCCCACCTGTGCAGCTCACCAGGACTGGGAATCACTCTGTCAGCTAACTCACTCCAAAACCCCCACCTGTGCAGCTCACCAGGACTGGGAATCTCTCTGTCAGCTAACTCACTCCAAAACCCCCCACCTGACAGATCACCAGGACTGGGAATCTCTCTGTCAGCTAACTCACTCCAAAACCCCCACCTGTGCAGCTCACCAGGACTGGGAATCTCTCTGTCAGCTACCTCACTCCAATACCCCCACCTGTGCAGCTCACCAGGACTCGGCATCTCTCTGTCAGCTAACTCACTCCAAAACCCCCCACCTGTGCAGCCCACCAGGACTGGGAATCTCTCTGTCAGCTAACTCACTCCAAAACCCCCACCTGTGCAGCTCACCAGGACTGGGCCTCTCTCCCTGTCGGCTAACTCACTCCAAAACACCCCACCTGACAGCTCACCAGGACTGGGAATCTCCCTGTCAGCTGACTCTCTTCAAAACCCCCACCTGTGCAGCTCACCAGGGCTGGGAATCTCTCCCTGTCGGCTAACGCTCCAAAAACCCCACCTGTGCAGCTCACCAGGACTGGGAATCACTCTGTCAGCTAACTCACTCCAAAACCCCCACCTGTGCAGCTCACCAGGACTGGGAATCTCTCTGTCAGCTAACTCACTCCAATACCCCCACCTGACAGCTCACCAGGACTGGGAATCTCTCTGTCAGCTAACTCACTCCAAAACCCCCACCTGTGCAGCTCACCAGGACTGGGAATCTCTCTGTCAGCTAACTCACTCCAATACCCCCACCTGTGCAGCTCACCAGGACTGGGAATCTCTCTGTCAGCTAACTCACTCCAAAACCCCCCACCTGACAGCTCACCAGGACTGGGAATCTCTCTGTCAGCTAACTCACTCCAAAACCCCCACCTGTGCAGCTCACCAGGACTGGGAATCTCTCTGTCAGCTAACTCACTCCAATACCCCCACCTGTGCAGCTCACCAGGACTCGGCATCTCTCTGTCAGCTAACTCACTCCAAAACCCCCCACCTGTGCAGCCCACCAGGACTGGGAATCTCTCTGTCAGCTAACTCACTCCAAAACCCCCACCTGTGCAGCTCACCAGGACTGGGAATCTCTCCGTCAGCTAACTCACTCCAAAACCCCCCCTGTGCAGCTCTCCAGGACTGGGAATCTCTCCGTTAGCTAACTCACTCCAAAACCCCCCACCTGTGCAGCCCACCAGGACTGGGAATCTCTCTGTCAGCTAACTCACTCCAAAACCCCCACCTGTGCAGCTCACCAGGACTGGGAATCTCTCTGTCAGCTAACTCACTCCAAAACCCCCCACCTGTGCAGCTCACCAGGACTCGGCATCTCTCTGTCAGCTAACTCACTCCAAAACCAAACCCCCACCTGTGCAGCACACCAGCACTGGGCATCTCTCCCTGTCGGCTAACTCACTCCAAAACCCCCCACCTGACAGCTCACCAGGACTGGGAATCTCCCTGTCAGCTGACTCTCTTCAAAACCCCCCACCTGTGCAGCTCACCAGGGCTGGGAATCTCTCCCTGTCGGCTATCGCTCCAAAAACCCCACCTGTGCAGCTCACCAGGACTGGGCATCTCTCCGTCAGCTAACTCACTCCAAAACCCCCCACCTGACAGCTCACCAGGACTGGGCATCTCTCCGTCAGCTAACTCACTCCAAAACCCCCACCTGTGCAGCTCACCAGGACTGGGCATCTCTCCGTCAGCTAACTCACTCCAAAACCCCCCACCTGACAGCTCACCAGGACTGGGCATCTCTCCGTCAGCTAACTCACTCCAAAACCCCCACCTGTGCAGCTCACCAGGACTGGGCATCTCTCCGTCAGCTAACTCACTCCAAAACCCCCAACTGTGCAGCTCACCAGGGAATCTTTCCGTCGGATAACTCACTCCAAAACACCCACCTGTGCAGCTTATGGGGACTGGGAATCTCTCCATTAGCTAATTCTCCAAAACCCCCACCTGTGCAGCTCACCAGGACTGGGAATCTCTCCTTGTCGGCTAACTCACTCCAAAACCCCCACCTGTGCAGCCCACCAGGACTGGGCATCTCTCCCTGTCGGCTAACTCACTCCAAGACCCCCACCTGTGCAGCTCACCAGGATTGGGAATCTCTCTTTCAGCTAACTCACTCCAAAACCCCCCACCTGTGCAGCCCACCAGGACTGGGAATCTCTCTGTCAGCTAACTCACTCCAAAACCCCCACCTGTGCAGCTCACCAGGACTCGGCCTCTCTCTGTCAGTTAACTCACTCCAAAACCCCCCACCTGACAGCTCACCAGGACTGGGAATCTCTCTGTCAGCTAACTCACTCCAAAACCCCCCACCTGACAGCTCACCAGGACTGGGAATCTCTCTTTCAGCTAAATCACTCCAAGACCCCCACCTGTGCAGCTCACCAGGACTCGGCATCTCTCTGTCAGCTAACTCACTCCAAAACCCCCCACCTGACAGCTCACCAGGACTGGGAATCTCTCTGTCAGCTAACTCACTCCAAAACCCCCACCTGACAGCTCACCAGGACTGGGAATCTCTCTGTCAGCTAACTCACTCCAAAACCCCCCACCTGACAGCTCACCAGGACTGGGCATCTCTCCGTCAGCTAACTCACTCCAAAACCCCCACCTGTGCAGCTCACCAGGACTGGAAATCTCTCCGTCAGCTAACTCACTTCAATACCCCCACCTGTGCAGCCCACCAGGACTGGGCATCTCTCCCTGTCGGCTAACTCACTCCAAAACCCCCAACTGTGCAGCTCACCAGGGAATCTTTCCGTCGGATAACTCACTCCAAAACACCCACCTGTGCAGCTTATGGGGACTGGGAATCTCTCCGTCAGCTAACTCACTCCAAAACCCCCACCTGTGCAGCCCACCAGGACTGGGCATCTCTCCGTCAGCTAACTCACTTCAATACCCCCACCTGTGCAGCTCACCAGGGCTGGGCATCTCTCCCTGTCGGCTAACTCACTCCAAAACCCCCAACTGTGCAGCTCACCAGGACTAGGAATCTCTCCGTCGGCTAACTCTCTCCAAAACCCCCACCTGTGCAACTCACCAGGACTCGGCATCTCTCCCTGTCAGCTAACTCACTCCAAAACCCCCAACTGTGCAGCTCACCAGGACTAGGAATCTCTCCGTCGGCTAACTCTCTCCAATACCCCCACCTGTGCAGCTAACCAGGACTGGGAATCTCTCTGTCGGATAACTCACTCCAAAACCCCCACCTGTGCAGCCCACCAGGACTGGGCATCTCTCCGTCGGCTAACTCTCTCGAATACCCCCACCTGTGCAGCTAACCAGGACTGGGAATCTCTCTGTTGGATAACTCACTCCAAAACCCCCACCTGTGCAGCTCACCAGGACTGGGAATCTCTCCGTCAGCTAACTCACTTCAATACCCCCACCTGTGCAGCTCACCAGGACTGGGAATCTCTCTGTCAGCTAACTCACTCCAATACCCCCACCTGTGCAGCTCACCAGGACTCGGCATCTCTCTGTCAGCTAACTCACTCCAAAACCCCCCACCTGTGCAGCCCACCAGGACTGGGAATCTCTCTGTCAGCTAACTCACTCCAAAACCCCCCACCTGACAGCTCACCAGGACTGGGAATCTCTCTGTCAGCTAACTCACTCCAAAACCCCCACCTGTGCAGCTCACCAGGACTGGGAATCTCTCTGTCAGCTAACTCACTCCAATACCCCCACCTGTGCAGCTCACCAGGACTCGGCATCTCTCTGTCAGCTAACTCACTCCAAAACCCCCCACCTGTGCAGCCCACCAGGACTGGGAATCTCTCTGTCAGCTAACTCACTCCAAAACCCCCACCTGTGCAGCTCACCAGGACTGGGAATCTCTCCGTCAGCTAACTCACTCCAAAACCCCCCCTGTGCAGCTCTCCAGGACTGGGAATCTCTCCGTTAGCTAACTCACTCCAAAACCCCCCACCTGTGCAGCTCACCAGGACTGGGAATCTCTCTGTCAGCTAACTCACTCCAAAACCCCCCACCTGTGCAGCTCACCAGGACTCGGCATCTCTCTGTCAGCTAACTCACTCCAAAACCAAACCCCCACCTGTGCAGCACACCAGCAATGGGCATCTCTCCCTGTCGGCTAACTCACTCCAAAACCCCCCACCTGACAGCTCCCCAGGACTGGGAATCTCCCTGTCAGCTGACTCTCTTCAAAACCCCCCACATGTGCAGCTCACCAGGGCTGGGAATCTCTCCCTGTCGGCTAACGCTCCAAAAACCCCACCTGTGCAGCTCACCAGGACTGGGCATCTCTCCGTCAGCTAACTCACTCCAAAACCCCCCACCTGACAGCTCACCAGGACTGGGCATCTCTCCGTCAGCTAACTCACTCCAAAACCCCCACCTGTGCAGCTCACCAGGACTGGGCATCTCTCCGTCAGCTAACTCACTCCAAAACCCCCCACCTGACAGCTCACCAGGACTGGGCATCTCTCCGTCAGCTAACTCACTCCAAAACCACCACCTGTGCAGCTCACCAGGACTGGGCATCTCTCCGTCAGCTAACTCACTCCAAAACCCCCAACTGTGCAGCTCACCAGGGAATCTTTCCGTCGGATAACTCACTCCAAAACACCCACCTGTGCAGCTCACCAGGACTCGGCCTCTCTCTGTCAGTTAACTCACTCCAAAACCCCCCACCTGACAGCTCACCAGGACTGGGAATCTCTCTGTCAGCTAACTCACTCCAAAACCCCCCACCTGACAGCTCACCAGGACTGGGAATCTCCCTGTCAGCTGACTCTCTTCAAAACCCCCACCTGTGCAGCTCACCAGGACTGGGAATCTCTCTGTCAGCTAACTCACTCCAAAACCCCCCACCTGACAGCTCACCAGGACTGGGAATCTCTCTTTCAGCTAAATCACTCCAAGACCCCCACCTGTGCAGCTCACCAGGACTCGGCATCTCTCTGTCAGCTAACTCACTCCAAAACCCCCCACCTGACAGCTCACCAGGACTGGGAATCTCTCTGTCAGCTAACTCACTCCAAAACCCCCACCTGACAGCTCACCAGGACTGGGAATCTCTCTGTCAGCTAACTCACTCCAAAACCCCCCACCTGACAGCTCACCAGGACTGGGCATCTCTCCGTCAGCTAACTCACTCCAAAACCCCCACCTGTGCAGCTTATGGGGACTGGGAATCTCTCTGTCAGCTAACTCACTCCAAAACCCCCCACCTGACAGCTCACCAGGACTGGGAATCTCTCTGTCAGCTAACTCACTCCAAAACCCCCACCTGTGCAGCCCACCAGGACTGGGCATCTCTCCGTCAGCTAACTCACTCCAAAACCCCCACCTGTGCAGCTCACCAGGGCTGGGCATCTCTCCCTGTCGGCTAACTCACTCCAAAACCCCCAACTGTGCAGCTCACCAGGACTGGGAATCTCTCCGTCGGCTAACTCTCTCCAAAACCCCCACCTGTGCAACTCACCAGGACTCGGCATCTCTCCCTGTCGGCTAACTCACTCCAAAACCCCCAACTGTGCAGCTCACCAGGACTAGGAATCTCTCCGTCGGCTAACTCTCTCCAATACCCCCACCTGTGCAGCTCACCAGGACTGGGAATCTCTCTGTCGGATAACTCACTCCAAAACCCCACCTGACAGCTCACCAGGACTCGGCATCTCTCCCTGTCGGCTAACTCACTCCAAAACCCCCACCTGTGCAGCTCACCAGGACTGGGAATCTCTCCGTCAGCTAACTCACTCCAAAACCCCCACCTGACAGCTCACCAGGACTCGGCATCTCTCCCTGTCAGCTAACTCACTCCAAAACCCCCACCTGTGCAGCCCACCAGGACTGGGAATCTCTCCGTCAGCTAACTCACTCCAAAACCCCCACCTGTGCAGCTCACCAGGACTCGGCATCTCTCCCTGTCAGCTAACTCACTTCAATACCCCCACCTGTGCAGCCCACCAGGACTGGGCATCTCTCCCTGTCGGCTAACTCACTCCAAAACCCCCACCTGTGCAGCCCACCAGGACTAGGAATCTCTCCGTCAGCTAACTCACTTCAATACCCCCACCTGTGCAGCCCACCAGGACTGGGCATCTCTCCCTGTCGGCTAACTCACTCCAAAACCCCCAACTGTGCAGCTCACCAGGACTAGGAATCTCTCCGTCGGCTAACTCTCTCCAAAACCCCACCTGTGCAGCTCACCAGGACTGGGAATCTCTCCATCAGCTAACTCACTCCAAAACCCCACCTGACAGCTCACCAGGACTCGGCATCTCTCCCTGTCGGCTAACTCACTCCAAAACCCCCACCTGTGCAGCTCACCAGGACTGGGAATCTCTCCGTCAGCTAACTCACTCCAAAACCCCCACCTGTGCAGCTCACCAGGACTGGGAATCTCTCCGTCAGCTAACTCACTTCAATACCCCCACCTGACAGCTCACCAGGACTGGGAATCTCTCCGTCGGATAACTCACTCCAAAACCCCACCTGACAGCTCACCAGGACTCGGCATCTCTCCCTGTCGGCTAACTTACTCCAAAACCCCCACCTGTGCAGCTCACCAGGACTGGGAATCTCTCCGTCAGCTAACTCACTCCAAAACCCCCACCTGACAGCTCACCAGGACTCGGCATCTCTCCCTGTCGGCTAACTCACTCCAATACCCCCACCTGTGCAGCTAACCAGGACTGGGAATCTCTCTGTCGGATAACTCACTCCAAAACCCCCACCTGTGCAGCTCACCAGGACTGGGAATCTCTCCGTCAGCTAACTCACTTCAATACCCCCACCTGTGCAGCCCACCAGGACTGGGCATCTCTCCCTGTCGGCTAACTCACTCCAAAACCTCCAACTGTGCAGCTCACCAGGACTAGGAATCTCTCCGTCGGCTAACTCTCTCCAAAACCCCACCTGACAGCTCACCAGGACTCGGCATCTCTCCCTGTCAGCTAACTCACTCCAAAACCCCCCACCTGACAGCTCACCAGGACTGGGCATCTCTCCCTGTCGGCTAACTCACTCCAAAACCCCCACCTGTGCAGCTCACCAGGACTGGGAATCTCTCCGTCAGCTAACTCACTCCAAAACCCCCACCTGTGCAGCCCACCAGGACTGGGAATCTCTCCGTCAGCTAACTCACTCCAAAACCCCCACCTGTGCAGCCCACCAGGACTGGGAATCTCTCCGTCAGCTAACTCACTTCAATACCCCCACCTGACAGCTCACCAGGACTGGGAATCTCTCCGTCGGATAACTCACTCCAAAACCCCCACCTGACAGCTCACCAGGACTCGGCATCTCTCCCTGTCGGCTAACTCACTCCAATACCCCCACCTGTGCAGCTAACCAGGACTGGGAATCTCTCTGTCGGATAACTCACTCCAAAACCCCCACCTGTGCAGCTCACCAGGACTGGGAATCTCTCCGTCAGCTAACTCACTTCAATACCCCCACCTGTGCAGCCCACCAGGACTGGGCATCTCTCCCTGTCGGCTAACTCACTCCAAAACCCCCAACTGTGCAGCTCACCAGGACTGGGAATCTCTCCGTCGGCTAACTCTCTCCAAAAAAACCCCACCTGACAGCTCACCAGGACTCGGCATCTCTCCCTGTCGGCTAACTCACTCCAAAACCCCCAACTGTGCAGCTCACCAGGACTGGGAATCTCTCCGTCGGCTAACTCTCTCCAAAACCCCACCTGTGCAGCTCACCAGGACTCGGCATCTCTCCCTGTCAGCTAACTCACTCCAAAACCCCCACCTGTGCAGCCCACCAGGACTGGGAATCTCTCCGTCAGCTAACTCACTCCAAAACCCCCACCTGTGCAGCTCACCAGGACTCGGCATCTCTCCCTGTCGGCTAACTCACTTCAATACCCCCACCTGTGCAGCCCACCAGGACTGGGCATCTCTCCCTGTCAGCTAACTCACTCCAAAACCCCCACCTGTGCAGCTCAGCAGGACTGGGCATCTCTCCGTCAGCTAACTCACTTCAATACCCCCACCTGTGCAGCCCACCAGGACTGGGCATCTCTCCCTGTCGGCTATCTCACTCCAAAACCCCCAACTGTGCAGCTCACCAGGACTAGGAATCTCTCCGTCGGCTAACTCACTCCAAAACCCCACCTGACAGCTCACCAGGACTCGGCATCTCTCCCTGTCAGCTAACTCACTCCAATACCCCCACCTGTGCAGCTAACCAGGACTGGGAATCTCTCTGTCGGATAACTCACTCCAAAACCCCCACCTGTGCAGCTCACCAGGACTGGGAATCTCTCCGTCAGCTAACTCACTTCAATACCCCCACCTGTGCAGCTCACCAGGACTGGGCATCTCTCCCTGTCGGCTAACTAACTCCAAAACCCCCAACTGTGCAGCTCACCAGGACTAGGAATCTCTCCGTCGGCTAACTCTCTCCAAAACCCCACCTGTGCAGCTCACCAGGACTGGGAATCTCTCCGTCAGCTAACTCACTCCAAAACCCCACCTGACAGCTCACCAGGACTCGGCATCTCTCCCTGTCGGCTAACTCACTCCAAAACCCCCACCTGTACAGCTCACCAGGACTCGGCATCTCTCTGTCGGATAACTCACTCCAAAACCCCCACCTGTGCAGCTCACCAGGACTGGGCATCTCTCCCTGTCGGCTAACTCACTTCAATACCCCCACCTGTGCAGCCCACCAGGACTGGGCATCTCTCTGTCGGATAACTCACTCCAAAAACCCCACCTGTGCAGCCCACCAGGACTGGGAATCTCTCTGTCGGATAACTCACTCCAAAAACCCCAACTGTGCAGCTCACCAGGACTGGGAATCTCTCTGTCGGATAACTCACTCCAAAACCCCCACCTGTGCAGCCCACCAGGACTGGGAATCTCTCTGTCGGATAACTCACTCCAAAACCCCCAACTGTGCAGCTCACCAGGACTGGGAATCTCTCTGTCGGATAACTCACTCCAAAAACCCCACCTGTGCAGCCCACCAGGACTGGGAATCTCTCCGTCGGATAACTCACTCCAAAACCCCCACCTGACAGCTCACCAGGACTCGGCATCTCTCCCTGTCGGCTAACTCACTCCATACCCCACCTGTGCAGCTAACCAGGACTGGGAATCTCTCTGTCGGATAACTCACTCCAAAACCCCCACCTGTGCAGCTCACCAGGACTGGGAATCTCTCCGTCAGCTAACTCACTTCAATACACCCACCTGTGCAGCCCACCAGGACTGGGCATCTCTCCCTGTCGGCTAACTCACTCCAAAACCCCCAACTGTGCAGCTCACCAGGACTAGGAATCTCTCCGTCGGCTAACTCTCTCCAAAACCCCCCACCTGTGCAGCTCACCAGGACTGGGAATCTCTCCGTCAGCTAACTCACTCCAAAACCCCACCTGTGCAGCTCACCAGGACTCGGCATCTCTCCCTGTCGGCTAACTCACTCCAATACCCCCACCTGTGCAGCTAACCAGGACTGGGAATCTCTCTGTCGGATAACTCACTCCAAAAACCCCACCTGTGCAGCCCACCAGGACTGGGAATCTCTCCGTCAGCTAACTCACTCCAAAACCCCACCTGACAGCTCACCAGGACTGGGAATCTCTCCGTCAGCTAACTCACTTCAATACCCCCACCTGACAGCTCACCAGGACTGGGAATCTCTCCGTCGGATAACTCACTCCAAAACCCCCACCTGACAGCTCACCAGGACTCGGCATCTCTCCCTGTCGGCTAACTCACTCCAATACCCCCACCTGTGCAGCTAACCAGGACTGGGAATCTCTCTGTCGGATAACTCACTCCAAAAACCCCACCTGTGCAGCCCACCAGGACTGGTAATCTCTCCGTCGGATAACTCTCTCCAAAACCCCCACCTGTGCAGCCCACCAGGACTGGGCATCTCTCCGTCAGCTAACTCACTTCAATACCCCCACCTGTGCAGCTCACCAGGACTGGGAATCTCTCCGTCAGCTAACTCACTTCAATACCCCCACCTGTGCAGCTCACCAGGACTGGGCATCTCTCCCTGTCGGCTAACTCACTCCAAAACCCCCAACTGTGCAGCTCACCAGGACTGGTAATCTCTCCGTCGGCTAACTCACTCCAAAACCCCCACCTGACAGCTCACCAGGACTCGGCATCTCTCCCTGTCGGCTAACTCACTCCAAAATCCCCACCTGTGCAGCTCACCAGGACTGGGAATCTCTCCGTCGGCTAACTCACTCCAAAACCCCCACCTGACAGCTCACCAGGACTCGGCATCTCTCCCTGTCGGCTAACTCACTCCAAAATCCCCACCTGTGCAGCTCACCAGGACTGGAGATAACAGAAAGTCTGGTCTTGTATGTTCAATCCCTCATTTGAATTAAAAGGTCTATATTCTGAAGGATGACATCACAAGGTTTTAAGGACCTTCATCCACAAAAGGGAGAAATTAAGACATTAGTTGGTAACGGTCACTATACACCCAGGTATTGTACTGACCAATATCTAAGCTGTCAGTGACTCCATTTGGGGTGTTAACCCATACCTGTTCATGAGGAAGGGGATAAAAGAGGCTGCAGGAAGAGCCTCAGGAGGGAGTTGTAGTACATTTTCCGGGAGGAACTGGCGCTAAAGTTGCATCTTTTACCAGGTGCAGCGATGTCCTGTGGTATATTCGCTTGCACCATGTGGAGCTCACCACAGAGTCTGTGGACTCAGGGTACCCCATGGACCAGGGTGGACTGACATGTGGGTCTTTGCAACAGAGGTAGAGGACATGCAGACTAAGCAGCAGCGATCATCTGAGTACTAACCAGAAGCATTCCAGGGTCACAATAAAAGCAACTATTTCCCCTGCAAATGTGGACAAGCGAGAGACTGGCATATGCTGAATTCTGTCCAAACTGTGGAGGGCACTCCAGGTGAACTGATACTTAATGTTAATGTTATTAAGTTGGGTACGTGTTACCGGCGGCCGGGATATCGGCAATCAGAATACCGACAGCGACTTCCCGACAGTCAGAATCCCGACCCAATTACGTAACTGTCGTAACCCTGACTCCAGTTTCCTGCAGGCTAACCCTATCCCTCATTTCCCGCAGCCTAACCCTAACTCTCCCTCCCCACAGCCTAACCCTCCCCCCTTACAGCCTAAATCTCCCCATAGTACCTAACCCTCCCCCTAGTGTCTACTCCTTCCTCCCCATAGCCTAACCCTCCTCCTAGTGTCTAACCCTCCCTCCCCACAGCCTAACCCTCCCCCTAGTGTCTAACCCTCCCTCCCCACAGCCTAACCCTCCCCCTAGTGTCTAATCCTCCCTCCCCACAGCCTAACCCTCCTCCTAGTGTCTATCCTTCCCTCCCCACAGCCTAACCCTCCTAGTGTCTATCCCTCCCTCCCCAGAGCCTAACCCTTCTCCTAGTGTCTAACCCTCCCTCCTCACAGCCTAACCCTTCTCCAAGTGTCTAACCCTCCCTTCCCACAGCCCAACCCTCCCCCTTGTGCCTAACCACTAAACCTAACCCTTATACTTACGAGAGCACGTATGGGGAATTTGGTATTGGGATTCCATCTGATGTTGGGATTCTGGCGTCGGTATCTGGGTACCAGCATCCCAACCGCCGGGATGGTAACTACATCCCTAAATATTATATATGTACTGGCCAACCCTCCCGCCATCCTCCCCCCCCCCCGCAATACATGGGAGCTTCCATGCAATGCCAGGAGGGTAGTAAGGATATTGAATTAGAACTTCTATACACTCCTGCCTATACCTTCTAATATCCTGCCTATACCTTCTAATATCCTGCCTATAAACCTCTAAGGATGACGCTATTTTGCGTACGCAGTCATATAGTAAATAAAGACTCCAGACCTTTTACCTGTGGTTCCAAAGCACAAAGTGATATTTCAAGTAAAAGTACAGTCAGTTACACGCTATGATCTAAGTACAATTTAGTGCAAAGAATTATACAGACCCAAGTACAGTATACATACGCAGCGCTTCTGGACCAGATGTAGGCATCAGCAAGAATCCCCGGTCAATCAGCATTCAGCAAGAAGACTCAGACTGGGGTCACAACACACACGTTTATACTCTCACAGAAACAGACAACACAATAGAGAGGCTTGTCGCTGATGCCATTGGTTCCCAAGGAGGAAGCATATGTTGCAGAGCATTTAACAGGTTGATTCAAATAGACACAGTCCAGCCTCTAACAACTGGTGGTCTCTGGTTTCCTGCCTCATGCTCATCCTAACAGTTGGTCATATAATGTACATTTCGGTGCTTTAAGTCTCTGCGGTCCATAAGTTGAGAATGCATGTTGCGATCTTCACACTGACGATATCAAAATACTGTTGAAAGAGTGCAGATCAGTATAATATCAAACATGACTTACTTATCATGTATTAAACCTTAGCTACCAAATAACCTTTATTTCTCAGCAATTATAATAAATGAACAAACTTGAATCTTATACTTTAAAGCGTATGAGACCTTTTATGTGAATATGTACTGTGTAAGTATTTGGGGTTTGATATAAAGAGGCTAGTTAACTTGGGGCTGATGCGTGCGCATGAAGCTAATAAACAGCGTTTTCATACAGGATCTTATGCATTCGCTAATATGCGACTAGTTAACAGCGCAATTGTGCGTATTAATGTGTGTATGAGAAATGGTGAAAGATGCAATCGCATGATGCTAATAGTAATATCGCCATATGTACTTAAGTGCGAGTTTACCTAAAATGGCGCTTGGGCGGCCATTTGCAAAATGGCGTCTTGCAATCTCATTTTCTAAAATGGCGTCTTGCGGCCAGTCGCAAGATGGCGTCTTTACGATCTAATTTTAAGCTGATCTTGTCTCAGCCAATTGTCCAGCTTCGACAGTAGGAAAATACACAGAATCCCCCAGTTTCTCACTGTCCCTTTGAAAATCTGGACTGCGTTTGCGCGAGTTCGGATGTAGCGGGGGCGGGACCCGGGCTCAAGAACATCACAACGAGTGACATCGTTACACCATATACTATAGGCTGGCCACTGCTGGGTTGTCTGTACTGCAGTGCCTTCCCGTCCAGAGCACGATGCCAGTGACTGGCGGCAGCAGCGTCCTCTCCTCCCCCCGGCGGCCAGCCTAAGATAATCCTATCATGTACCCTAGTAAAAAAATAAATTTAAGTAGGGACTCAGAACTTGCAATGCAATGTAACAGCAGTAACCTAAGCAACTATATTTACTGTAACTTTGCGCTGATTACTTACTTGCTGTGGCGCAGATGGTTTCCCCTGGGTGGAAGCCTGGCAGGATTGAGAGATAAGGATTGCCTTATTGCCTTATCTAGCAAGGTTATGATCTCGGTGGGGTGCTCACTAGGTAGGCTGCCAGTGGAGCCCTGTCATTCCACAGAGCTGTCCACTAAAGCTGGGTACCCACTGAGCAATACATCGGCCATTCAATCAAATGGCCGATATATATCGCAAGCACGTCGGTGGGTGTGTACCCCCTCCCCGCCGATATGTCTGTGAACGACGCAAGTGCAGTGCATCTCAGATTTTGCCCGTCAGACACCTGGAGCAGGATAGTGCTGTGTGGCTTGTACCTCCTGGAATCTGGCACTGCAGAGACATGAGGCACCAGGCACCTCAGGGGTCAAGGGAAGCTGCTAGTTAACCTTCTCCTAAGAGGAGGGAACGTATCCAGGCCCTGTGCTAATAAAACCAGGCTCTGTGCCTGGGATGGGATGTCTGGCAAATGTACTACAGAGCCAGGAACAGTACTAGTGAAGTGCCCTCTGCAGAGGATGCCAAAGGGAGAAACTAAGGGCTCACCTCACTGGAGACGAGGGGTGAGCTGTGTGGGCCCTGTGAGAAAAAACAAAATGCCAAGTTTGCGCCGGATCTGCCGCGATCAGGCGCAGTGGTACTGGTACCCTGGACTTTGTCCTGCTACGCCCAAGATTACAGGTCTGACTCAAGCAATTTTGTCTCCCTCGACAAAATAAAAAAACACCAATACTACAACACCAGCCATCCGACTGGCACTACGCTCATGGGGCCCGTGTGCACAGCACACCCTGCACCCATTATATGTACGCCCCTGACTACGCCTTCATCAGCCTATAAAGAAGAGGCAAACAGGGTGAGAAATACCAATCCAATTGTGATGCTACTAGAGAAATACCAACCACAGCAGGGTCTGGGATCACTGTACCCCCCTGAACACTCCTCTAATAGTGCCTGGTATAGAGAGGGACAGCACAGCTCGCCTCCAAATCTCACTGTTCTGGAAAACTGTTTTGTGTAAGGCAATTAAACTAGTAGAAAAAGGGGATGTGGGAACTGAAGTTGCTTTCCGGAAGGGCCCAGTAAAAGTGTCTACCTAGCAGCAGAGTCTAATGTAATCTGTGCCACTGCAAAAGCCACCAGCTGACCTGCCTTCCTAAAACCGAGACCCTGCAATACTCCTCAAGTGTATGCTCTGGCATAGGGGCCCGCCAGGAGAGGGAGGACACACAGCGTCTGCCCGTCCACCAGTGCGCAGTTCATGGCTGTGGCACCTGAAGCTGTACAGAGCAAACTGGTCACTACCAGAGGTAGCAGTGATCCACATGTACACCACTGAGCAGGCCCCAGAAACCCGGAAGGGTCTGCAGCGATGGTCACACACTGAGGCCCAGAAACCTGTCCTGAGTCAGGAAGCCAGCCGAGGAGAAGTTGCTGAGGTCTAACCACCATCTTGGAGTCTTGGAAAGACGCCTGCCCTATTCCCAGGACAAAATGATGTCCCCTGTACATGGGTTTTGATCCCCCACAGCCACCCTGAAGCGACTAACAGTGACATTGTGTATCTGAACAAGAATTAGGACCTAATAAGAACAGTAGAGGAAGCACTATATAAACTGAACAAACTGGAAATTGTTTCAATAACCTAGTCCTAGGCAGTGGTAGTTAGGGGCAGTAGGCACAAAATTGCACGCTCATGCCCTCCACCAACAGGGGTCAGGGAACTTTTTTACCTTTTACCCAAAATATATTTAGATACGCCAACGTTACCCCCTTGATTTGAAAGGAAGGAAATCATATAGTAGTGCCCCCATATAATGCCCCTATAGTAGTGCCCCCATAGTTATGCCCCTGTAGTAGTGCCCCATATAATGCCCCTGTAGTAGTGCCCCCATATAGGGCCCCTGTAGTAGTGCCCTCATATAATGCCCCCCTATAGACCCCTGTAGTAGTGCCCCGATATAGTGCCCCTGTAGTAGTGCCCCCATATAATGCCCCTGTAGTAGTGCCCCCATATAATGCCCCTGTAGTGCCGCTTGTAAAAAAAAAAAACCACTTACCGTAATCCCCGCTCCTGCAGCCGCCACCGTCCTATCCGGCCGGCTGCTCCTCGGAACTATGGGAGAGACGTCATGATGTCTCTCCCATAGTGCGCATGGAGAGAAGCGGAATCTGGAGTTCAGAAGAGAACTCCAGCCTCCGGCTAACGCAGCGCTGCAGGGAAGGAGCCAGGCGCCCGCTGGTAATAACATCTGGCTTAGAGCCTCCCTGCGGCACAGCCGGGCATGCATATTAATCATTCTATGCATACCCGGCTGTCCGTCCATTACCCCTAGGAAATAAATTTTTACCCCATGTGGGGTAATTTGCCCCTGTTCCCCGATGACTGATCTAGAACAAGCTCTGCAACTCAGCTGATATTGTCCCAAATACTAACGATCTGGCAAATATCTGCTTTTAAAGTGGAATTCCACATTGGACAGACATCTGGTTGTATTTCCTATTCCTATAACTTTGCTGAAACACTATAAACCATAACTAAAGTCAAAATTACAGATTGTGCAAAAAACGTTTGGTATCCGGATTCGTTCAGCTGTCGCGCCTGTGCGCGATGTGATAGGTGATATATATGTGTCGGGGGAACGGCTCTGGTTCATCACGTCTCGCACGTTTTTTATCATTATGAGAAGAGAGAAGCTGCGCAGATGACCATATGCTCTGAAATCTGCTGCTGTCATGCAATATTTATATTTGGCTTTATCATTTGCACATTATATTTTTCCTGTTTAGGAAAATAAAAAAAACCATATACTACCATCGAAATGTAATAGGACGGGAGTCTTTAAAAGGTGCGATTATTCTGCTAAAACGTGCGAGTATTCTGCCAAAAAGCGGCGACTTGCAACCCGCAGTACAGTATGCAGTAGGCTGCAAGAACATGCAAACTCGCACTAAGGGCACCATTCAGTACTGATTGCAACTGCAATCGCACTGCGAAGATATGCTAATGTCTGCGATCACAGCACAACATAAGGACGCCCACCTTACCTTACACACAGCCGTAATACTTTGCAAATGTACGAAACCATCAGTAACATGGAGTACCATCGCAGCCTCACACACACTTACACAGGCTCTGACCTTACTCAGGAATTACTAACCTCATCACACGCATTGATTATACAAGACTGAGATACCATCAGTAACATGGAGTACCATCACAGCCTCACACACACTTACACAGGCTCTGACCTTACTCAGGAATTACTAACCTCATCACACACAGTGATTACACAAGACTGAGATACCATCAGTAACATGGAGTACCTTCACATCCTCACACACACTTACACAGGCTCTGACCTTACTGAGGAATTACTAACCTCATCACACACAGTGATTACACAAGTCTGAGAGACCATCAGTAACATGGAGTACCATCACACCCTCACACACACTTACACAGGCTCTGACATTACTCAGGAATTACTAACTTCATCACACGCAGTGATTACACAAGACTGAGAAACCATCAGTAACATGGAGTACCATCACATCCTCACACACACTTACACAGGCTCTGACATTACTCAGGAATTACTAACTTCATCACACGCAGTGACTACACAAGACTGAGAGACCATCAGTAACATGGAGTACCATCACATCCTCACACACACTTACACAGGCTCTGACCTTACTCAGGAATTACTAACCTCATCACACACAGTGACTACACAAGACTGAGAGACCATCAGTAACATGGAGTACCATCACAGCCTCACACACACTTACACAGGCTCTGACCTTACTCAGGCATTACTAACCTCACACACACAGGGCCTGTTTCAGAGCCGGACGCTATTTGCGCTCGCTTGTTCAGAAAAAGGGGCTGGCTATTTAAATTGAGCGCTCGCTCTTTGCGGTCTGTTGACGCCTCTACGTCTGAGCGAGCAAACGAAACATGCGCTCATTATTTTGTAAAGACACCCCCTAGCCGCTCACATCCTAAGTCATCTCAGCTATTTATTTGATTAATTGAGTACATCAAAAGGCATCTCAACTGCTCGCAGTGCTTGTGGCAGGATTTTCCTACCGCAATCATGCGAACAGTTCAGGCTAAGAAACAACCAAGTGACGTGGTCGATGACGCTGCTTTGTTAATTATGCACACCTTTAAAATGTCCGTTTTGACCGCTTGGTACGCCTACGTTTGGATCATCACTCCCCGTTTTCAAGCACCTTCCCCTGTTACCACCCACAAACGCCTCATCCTGTCACTCAAATTAGCAGGCACTCGCTATTTTGCGAGCGCTCGATTTTTGACCGCAATGACTGATTGGCGCATGCGCATTACGACCCATATGCATGCGCAGATGTGCGAACATTGCTCGGAGCAAACGACCGGCCGCTTACGAGCGGCTCTGAATCAGGCCCACAGTTAGTACACAAGACTGAGAAAACATCAGTAACATGGAGTACCATCACAGCCTCACACACACTTACACAGGCTCTGATCTTACTCGGGAATTACTAACCTCATCGCACGCAGTGATTACACAAGTCTGAGAAACCATCAGTAACATGGAGTACCATCACAGCCTCACACACACTTACACAGGCTCTGACCTTACTCAGGAATTACTAACCTCATCACACACAGTGATTACACAAGACTGAGATACCATCAGTAACATGGAGTACCATCACATTCTCACACACACTTACACAAGCTCTGACCTTACTCAGGAATTACTAACCTCATCACACGCAGTGATTACACAAGACTGAGATACCATCAGTAACATGGAGTACCATCACAGCCTCACACACACTTACACAGGCTCTGACCTTACTCAGGAATTACTAACCTCATCACATGCAGTAATTGCACAAGACTGAGAGACCATCAGTAACATGGAGTACCATCACAGCCTAACACACTTACACAGGCTCTGACCTTACTCAGGAATTACTAACCTCATCACACACAGTGATTACACAAGACTGAGAGACCATCAGTAACATGGAGTACCATCACATCCTCACACACACTTACACAGGCTCTGACCTTACTCAGGAATTACTAACCTCATCACACACAGTGACTACACAAGACTGAGATACCATCAGTAACATGGAGTACTATCACAGCCTCACACACACTTACACAGGCTCTGACCTCACTCAGGAATTACTAACCTCATCACACACAGTGATTACACAAGACTGAGAAACCTTCAGTAAGATGGAGTACCATCACAGCCTCACACACACTTACACAGGCTCTGACCTTACTCAGGAATTACTAACCTCAACACACGCAGTGATTACACAAGACTGAGAAACCATCAGTAACATGGAGTACCATCACAGCCTCACACACACTTACACAGGCTCTGACCTCACTCAGGAATTACTAACCTCATCACACACAGTGACTACACAAGACTGAGATACCATCAGTAACATGGAGTACTATCACAGCCTCACACACACTTACACAGGCTCTGACCTCACTCAGGAATTACTAACCTCATCACACACAGTGATTACACAAGACTGAGAAACCTTCAGTAAGATGGAGTACCATCACAGCCTCACACACACTTACACAGGCTCTGACCTTACTCAGGAATTACTAACCTCAACACACGCAGTGATTACACAAGACTGAGAAACCATCAGTAACATGGAGAACCATCACAGCCTCACACACACTTACACAGGCTCTGACCTTACTCAGGAATTACTAACCTCATCACACGCAGTGATTACACAAGACTGAGAGACCATCAGTAACATGGAGTACCATCACAGCCTCACACACACTTAAACAGGCTCTGACCTTACTCAGGAATTATTAACCTCATCAGATGCAGTGATTACACAAGAATGAGAGACCATCAGTAAAACGGAGTACCATCACAGCCTCACACACACTTACACAGGCTCTGACCTTACTCAGGAATTACTAACCTCATCACACGCAGTGATTACACAAGACTGAGAGACCATCGGTAACATGGAGTACCATCACAGCCTCACACACACTTACACAGGCTCTGACCTCAGGAATTACTAACCTCATCACACACAGTGACTACACAAGACTGAGAGACCATCAGTAACAAGGAGTACTATCACAGCCTCACACACACTTACACAGGCTCTGACCATACTCAGGAATTACTAACCTCATCACATGCAGTGATTACACAAGACTGAAAGACCATCAGTAACATGGAGTACTATCACAGCCTCACACACACTTACACAGGCTCTGACCATACACAGGAATTACTAACCTCATCACACAGTGAATACACAAGGCTGAGAATCCATCAGTAACATGGAGTACCATCACATCCTCACCCACACTTACACAGGCTCTGACCTTACTCAGGAATTACTAACCTCATCACACGCAGTGATTACACAAGTCTGAGAGACCATCAGTAACATGGAGTACCATCACAGCCTCACACACACTTACACAGGTTCTGACCTTACTCAGGAATTACTAACCTCATCACAGGCAGTGATTACACAAGACTGAGACACCATCAGTTACATGGAGTACTATCACAGCCTCACACACACTTACACAGGTTCTGACCATACTCAGGAATTACTAACCTCATCACACGCAGTAACTACACAAGACTGAGACACCATCAGTAACATGGAGTACCATCACAGCCTCGCACACACTTACACAGGCTCTGACCATACTCAGGAATTACTAAACTCATCACGCGCAGTGATTACACAAGACTGAGAGACCATCAGTTACATGGAGTACCATCACAGCCTCACACACACTTACACAGGCTCTGAGCTTACTCAGGAATTACTAACCTCATCACACACAGTGATTACACAAGACTGAGACACCATCAGTAACATGGAGTACCATCATAGCCTCACACACACTTACACAGGCTCTGACCTTACTCAGGAATTACTAACCTCATCACACGCAGTGACTACACAAGACTGAGACACCATCAGTAACATAGAGTACTGTCACAGCCTCACACACACTTACACAGGCTCTGACCATACTCAGGAATTACTAACCTCATCACACGCAGTGATTACACAAGACTGAGAAACCATCAGTAACATGGAGTACCACCATAGCCTCACACACACTTACACAGGCTCTGACCTTACTCAGGAATTACTAACCTCATCACACACAGTGATTACACAAGACTGAGATACCATCAGTAACATGGAGTACCATCACAGCCTCACACACACTTACACAGGCTCTGACCTTACTCAGGAATTACTAACCTCATCACACACAGTGACTACACAAGACTGAGAAACCATCAGTAACATGGAGTACCATCACAGCCTCACACAAACTTACACAGGCTCTGACCTCACTCAGGAATTACTAACCTCATCACACACAGTGATTACACAAGACTGAGGAACCATTAGTAACATGGAGTACCATCACAGCCTCACACACACTTACACAGGCTCTGACCTTACACAGGAATTACTAACCTCATCAGATGCAGTGATTACACAAAACTGAGAGACCATCAGTAACATGGAGTACCATCACAGCCTCACACACACTTACACAGGCTCTGACCTTACTCAGGAATTACTAACCTCATCACACACAGTGATTACACAAGACTGAGAGACCATCAGTAACATGGAGTACTATCACATCCTCACACACACTTACACAGGCTCTGACCTCACTCAGGAATTACTAACCTCATCACACACAGTGACTACACAAGACTGAGATACCATCAGTAACATGGAGTACTATCACAGCCTCACACACACTTACACAGGCTCTGACCTTACTCATGAATTACTAACCTCATCATACGCAGTGATTACACAAGACTGAGATACCATCAGTAACATGGAGTACTAACTGCCTCACACACACTTACACAGGCTCTGACCTTACTCAGGAATTACTAACCTCATCACACGCAGTGATTACTCAAGACTGAGAAACCATCAGTAACATGGAGTACCATCACAGCCTCACACACACTTACACAGGCTCTGACCTTACTCAGGAATTACTAACCTCATGACACACAGTGATTACACAAGACTGAGACACCATCAGTAACATGGAGTACCATCATAGCCTCACACACACTTACACAGGCTCTGACCTTACTCAGGAATTACTAACCTCATCACACGCAGTAACTACACAAGACTGAGACACCATCAGTAACATGGAGTACTGTCACAGCCTCACACACACTTACACAGGCTCTGACCATGCTCAGGAATTACTAACCTCATTACACGCAGTGATTACACAAGACTGAGAAACCATCAGTAACATGGAGTACCATCATAGCCTCACACACACTTACACAGGCTCTGACCTTACTCAGGAATTACTAACCTCATCACACACAGTGATTACACAAGACTGAGATACCATCAGTAACATGGAGTACCATCACAGCCTCACACACACTTACACAGGCTCTGACCTTACTCAGGAATTACTAACCTCATCACACACAGTGACTACACAAGACTGAGAAACCATCAGTAACATTGAGTACCATCACAGCCTCACACAAACTTACACAGGCTCTGACCTCACTCAGGAATTACTAACCTCATCACACACAGTGATTACACAAGACTGAGAAACCATTAGTAACATGGAGTACCATCACAGCCTCACACACACTTACACAGGCTCTGACCTTACTCAGGAATTACTAACCTCATCAGATGCAGTGATTACACAAAACTGAGAGACCATCAGTAACATGGAGTACCATCACAGCCTCACACACACTTTCACAGGCTCTGACCTTACTCAGGAATTACTAACCTCATCACACACAGTGATTACACAAGACTGAGAGACCATCAGTAACATGGAGTACTATCACATCCTCACACACACTTACACAGGCTCTGAGCTCACTCAGGAATTACTAACCTCATCACACACAGTGACTACACAAGACTGAGATACCATCAGTAACATGGAGTACTATCACAGCCTCACACACACTTACACAGGCTCTGACCTTACTCATGAATTACTAACCTCATCACACGCAGTGATTACACAAGACTGAGATACCATCAGTAACATGGAGTACTATCACTGCCTCACACATACTTACACAGGCTCTGACCTTACTCAGGAATTACTAACCTCATCACACACAGTGATTACACAAGACTGAGAAACCATCAGTAACATGGAGTACCATCACAGCCTCACACACACTTACACAGGCTCTGACCTTACTCAGGAATTACTAACCTCATCACACACAGCGATTACACAAGACTAAGAAACCATCAGTAACATGGAGTACCATCACAGCCTCACACACACTTACACAGGCTCTGACCATACTCAGGAATTACTAACCTCATCACACGCAGTGATTACACAAGACTGAGAGACCATCAGTAACATGGAGTACTATCACAGCCTCACACACACTTACACAGGCTCTGACCTTACTCAGGAATTACTAACCTCATCACACGCAGTGATTACACAAGACTGAGAGACCATCAGTAACATGGAGTACCATCACAGCCTCACACACACTTTCACAGGCTCTGACCTCAGGAATTACTAACCTCATCACACACAGTGACTACACAAGACTGAGAGACCACCAGTAACATGGAGTACTATCACAGCCTCACACACACTTACACAGGCTCTGACCATACTCAGGAATTACTAACCTCATCACATGCAGTGATTACACAAGACTGAAAGACCATCAGTAACATGGAGTACCATCACATCCTCACACACACTTACACAGGCTCTGACCATACTCAGGAATTACTAACCTCATCAGATGCAGTGATTACACAGACTGAAAGACCATCAGTAACATGGAGTACCATCACAGCCTCACACACACTTACACAGGCTCTGACCTTACTCAGGAATTACTAACCTCATCATACGCAGTGATTACACAAGACTGAGATACCATCAGTAACATGGAGTACTAACTGCCTCACACACACTTACACAGGCTCTGACCTCACTCAGGAATTACTAACCTCATCACACACAGTGACTACACAAGACTGAGATACCATCAGTAACATGGAGTACTATCACAGCCTCACACACACTTACACAGGCTCTGACCTTACTCATGAATTACTAACCTCATCATACGCAGTGATTACACAAGACTGAGATACCATCAGTAACATGGAGTACTAACTGCCTCACACACACTTACACAGGCTCTGACCTTACTCAGGAATTACTAACCTCATCACACGCAGTGATTACTCAAGACTGAGAAACCATCAGTAACATGGAGTACCATCACAGCCTCACACACACTTACACAGGCTCTGACCTTACTCAGGAATTACTAACCTCATGTCACACAGTGATTACACAAGACTGAGACACCATCAGTAACATGGAGTACCATCATAGCCTCACACACACTTACACAGGCTCTGACCTTACTCAGGAATTACTAACCTCATCACACGCAGTAACTACACAAGACTGAGACACCATCAGTAACATGGAGTACTGTCACAGCCTCACACACACTTACACAGGCTCTGACCATGCTCAGGAATTACTAACCTCATCACACGCAGTGATTACACAAGACTGAGAAACCATCAGTAACATGGAGTACCATCATAGCCTCACACACACTTACACAGGCTCTGACCTTACTCAGGAATTACTAACCTCATCACACACAGTGATTACACAAGACTGAGATACCATCAGTAACATGGAGTACCATCACAGCCTCACACACACTTACACAGGCTCTGACCTTACTCAGGAATTACTAACCTCATCACACACAGTGACTACACAAGACTGAGAAACCATCAGTAACATGGAGTACCATCACAGCCTCACACAAACTTACACAGGCTCTGACCTCACTCAGGAATTACTAACCTCATCACACACAGTGATTACACAAGACTGAGAAACCATTAGTAACATGGAGTACCATCACAGCCTCACACACACTTACACAGGCTCTGACCTTACTCAGGAATTACTAACCTCATCAGATGCAGTGATTACACAAAACTGAGAGACCATCAGGAACATGGAGTACCATCACAGCCTCACACACACTTTCACAGGCTCTGACCTTACTCAGGAATTACTAACCTCATCACACACAGTGATTACACAAGACTGAGAGACCATCAGTAACATGGAGTACTATCACATCCTCACACACACTTACACAGGCTCTGAGCTCACTCAGGAATTACTAACCTCATCACACACAGTGACTACACAAAACTGAGATACCATCAGTAACATGGAGTACTATCACAGCCTCACACACACTTACACAGGCTCTGACCTTACTCATGAATTACTAACCTCATCACACGCAGTGATTACACAAGACTGAGAAACCATCAGTAACATGGAGTACCATCACAGCCTCACACACACTTACACAGGCTCTGACCTTACTCAGGAATTACTAACCTCATCACACGCAGCGATTACACAAGACTGAGAAACCATCAGTAACATGGAGTACCATCACAGCCTCACACACACTTACACAGGCTCTGACCATACTCAGGAATTACTAACCTCATCAAACGCAGTGATTACACAAGACTGAGAGACCATCAGTAACATGGAGTACTATCACAGCCTCACACACACTTACACAGGCTCTGACCTTACTCAGGAATTACTAACCTCATCACACGCAGTGATTACACAAGACTGAGAGACCATCAGTAACATGGAGTACCATCACAGCCTCACACACTTTCACAGGCTCTGACCTCAGGAATTACTAACCTCATCACACACAGTGACTACACAAGACTGAGAGACCACCAGTAACATGGAGTACTATCACAGCCTCACACACACTTACACAGGCTCTGACCATACTCAGGAATTACTAACCTCATCACATGCAGTGATTACACAAGACTGAAAGACCATCAGTAACATGGAGTACTATCACAGCCTCACACACACTTACACAGGCTCTGACCATACTCAGGAATTACTAACCTCATCACATGCAGTGATTACACAAGACTGAAAGACCATCAGTAACATGGAGTACCATCACATCCTCACACACACTTACACAGGCTCTGACCATACTCAGGAATTACTAACCTCATCACACAGTGACTACACAATGCTGAGAAACCATCAGTAACAAGGAGTACCATCACATCCTCACACATACTTACACAGGCTCTAACCTTACTCATGAATTACTAACCTCATCACACACAGTGATTAAACAAGACTGAGACACCATCAGTAACATGGAGTACCATCACATCCTCACACACACTTACACAGGCTCTGACCTTACTCAGGAATTACTAACCTTATCACACACAGTGATTACACAAGACTGAGAGACCATCAGTAACATGGAGTATCATCACAGCATCACACACACTTACACAGGCTCTGACCTTACTCAGGAATTACTAACCTCATCACACTCAGTGATTACACAAGACTGAGATACCATCAGTAACATGGAGTACCATCACATCCTCACACACACTTACACAGGCTCTGACCTTACTCAGGGATTACTAACCTCATCGCACGCAGTGATTGCACAAGTCTGAGAGACCATCAGTAACATGGAGTACCATCACAGCCTCACACCCACTTACACAGGTTCTGACCTTACTCAGGAATTACTAACCTCATCACACGCAGTGATTACACAAGACTGAGAGACCATCAGTAACATGGAGTACCATCACAGCCTGACACACACTTACACAGGCTCTGACCTTACTCAGGAATTACTAACCTCATCACACGCAGTGATTACACAAGACTGAGACACCATCAGTAATATGGAGTACCATCACAGCCTCACACACACTTACTCAGGCTCTGACCTTACTCAGGAATTACTAACCCCATCACACGCAGTGACTACACAAGACTGAGAAACCATCAGTAACATGGAGTACCATCACAGCCTCACACACACTTACACAGGCTCTGACCTTACTCAGGAATTACTAACCTTATCACACACAGTGATTACACAAGACTGAGAGACCATCAGTAACATGGAGTACCATCACAGCCTCACACACACTTACACAGCTCTGACCTTACTCAGGAATTACTAACCTCATTACACACAGTGACTACACAAGACTGAGATACCATTAATAACATGGAGTACCATCAAAGCCTCACACACACTTACACAGGCTCTAACCTTACTCAGGAATTACTAACCTCATCACACGCAGTGATTACACTAGACTGAGAAACCATCAGTAACATGGAGTACCATCATAGCCTCACACACACTTACACAGCTCTGACCTTACTCAGGAATTACTAACCTCATCACAAGCAGTGACTACACAAGACTGAGACACCATCAGTATCATGGAGTACCATCACATCCTCACACACACTTACACAGGCTCTGACCTTACTCAGGAATTACTAACCTCATCACACGCAGTGATTACACAAGACTGAGAGACCATCAGTAACATGGAGTACCATCACAGCCTCACACACACTTACACAGGTTCTGACCTTACTCAGGAATTACTAACCTCATCACACGCAGTGATTACACAAGACTGAGACACCATCAGTAACATGGAGTACTATCACAGCCTCACACACACTTACACAGGTTCTGACCTTACTCAGGAATTACTAACCTCATCACACGCAGTGACTACACAAGATTGAGACACCATCAGTAACATGGAGTACCATCACAGCCTCACACACACTTACACAGGCTCTGACCATACTCAGGAATTACTAACCTCATCACACACAGTGATTACACAAGACTGAGATACTATCAGTAACATGGAGTACCATCACAGCCTCACACACACTTACACAGGCTCTGACCTTACTCAGGAATTACTAACCTCATCACACACAGTGATTACAAAAGACTGAGATACCATCAGTAACATGGAGTACCATCACATCCTCACACACACTTACACAGGCTCTGACCTTACTCAGGAATTACTAACCTCATCACATGCAGTGACTACACAAGACTGAGACACCATCAGTAACATGGAGGACCATCACATCCTCACACACACTTACACAGGCTCTGACCTTACTCAGGAATTACTAACCTCATCACACACAGTGACTACACAAGACTGAGAGACCATCAGTAACATTGAGAACCATCACATCCTCACACACACTTACACAGGCTCTGACCTTACTCAGGAATTACTAACCTCATCACACACAGTGACTACACAAGACTGAGATACCATCAGTAACATGGAGTACCATCACAGCCTCACACACACTTACACAGGCTCTGACCTTACTCAGGAATTACTAACCTCATCACACACAGTGATTACACAAGACTGAGATACCGTCAGTAACATGGAGTACCATCACAGTCTCACACACACTTACACAGGCTCTGACCTTACTAAGAAACTGCTAACCTCATCGCACGCTATGAGTACTCAGACTGCATATGGCATCGCAATAGCTAATTTATGCCCACCCCTGCAACGGCGTCCAAATGCACTGGCATGCCTTCTTTTCACCACCCCCCAGTCAGCACCCCCTATCGGTACTTCCTGTCAATCACTCTGCAAGCTGCATAGTCGCGCAGTGGTGTGTTCACACACTGCAATACGCATGCGCAGTATGCCGATTGCGTGCAGAATCACAGTTGCGATCGCTGCTGAATCTGGCCCTTTACTCACATTTTCACTTCTCGCGTCTTCCAAACTCGCCATCCAGATGTTTCCCATTAAAAACATAAAAGTCGCCGGATGTAATAGAACTAGTAAAAATAAATCTCAAAATAAGAGACCTGCTCCAGGTTAGCGCGTACAATGTGGCGCATTACTGTAAAACATCATCTAGCTCAGAAGAAGCCATTATCACGAATGAAACACCTATGTACTTGCATATGACTTATCTTACTTTAAAAAAAAAACAGACACAATTTAAATTTATTCCAAATTTACTTGACACAGGTAAGTTATCAAAAATATGTAAATTGTAACATGGTGAAAAACAATGTTTATTTTAGGATGTGTGCTACCTCTGCCCCTACCGGCCTTCATCCAGACCACCACGTGTACGCACACCGCGCCTTGTGCGACTGGCTGGTGACGTGGTTGGGGGGGTTGTCTGATTGCCAGCAGGCAATGTGGTAGGAGCTGCCGTGTCTCTCTTTGTAGGCTGATAAGAGCCTCTGTTTGCCCCCTAATAGCCTGGCTAATTTCCCACAAGCCCATATCTACTGTATGTTATGGGCCATTCTGGGTCTCGTAGTCTGTGCATTTCTGGTTATGTTGGTTAATTTACGGAGCTGACTGCTGATTTGTGTTGTTTGCGTGTTCAGGAAATTGACCTGGGTTTGTTAAAAATTCTTCAGAGACTATGCCACCTCTTCCTCAGTCGGGTTGGGTTGGGGTGTGGGTGGGGGTTGTGGTGGGGTCGGCTGCCATTCAGGTTTTTCCACAATGTTGCCAGCTGCGGTGTCCTGTGCAGGCTCAACTAGATCCACCGGCACCAGGATGTGCTCCTCATGATCGGAAAACTGTTCAATGATGACCGGTCTTGGTGGGATCGCATGAGAAGGACCTGGAAAGTGGATATTAATGGTATGTAATCATGCATGTTAATTACAAAATACAATGTCCCTGGTAATTTGACCATCCTCACAATGCATGTCTTACTGATATCCATGCTTGTGCACAGGTGGTTTCTGTAGTGGCTACACTAAGCTATTGAATACATCACAATACAAGCATGGTCTTTAAGGTATTTCTGGATGAGAAGTTTGCATTACGTGTGTAGTTTACATATCAGTGACTTCTAAGCATTAGGTTAGAATTTAGAAGGTTACATTAATGATCTGTTTTTGGCCTCATTACATTGTTTAATGGATGTGGGGCTAAATGTCACGATGGCGTTGATGTTACATGACAATATAGACGTATTGCAGAGGACTGCTGACCTATGGGCTGGTTGTACTTTAGGACTCACCCGCCTCATCCTCATTTGTTTGATGACATCACCTCTAACCTGGACCCTTGCCAGAAGCCGCTTTCTGTTGCGCAGTGCAGGAAAAAAATAAAAGAGTGGACATTATAACACATCTGCAAATGGCCGTTCCTCTGCTAGGCCTCCGCACACTCATCAGGATCTTGGAATTACATTTTGTGGTACAGCTGCGTCCTCTTGTATCTTTGCCGATCACGCTGCAAACGTGCGCACGCATCTCACCATTTAATTAACCGCAGCTGCATGAGCCACACTGCTTCATGCCGCGCGTTGCGTTCGCACCATGCTATCCTATATAGTCACGAGTGCGAATGCAGCACCCGTACCCGTTCGCGGGTACACGACATGAGCCACGCGCGGCGCAATTTGCCGCACAAGCTGCAAAGATGCAAGAGGACATAATCTATATTTACTCAGTAACAGTTTATCTAAATAACAAAAAAGAATCTAACACTAAACAGAATGATATTTGTATAGTTAACAGGTAAAAAGTCAGGTGGTATGACCTGCTTAAGCTCCTCCTTGTAGGCCATATAGTGGATCTGGGCTGCTCGGCCACCCCGTCCTGCAAGACCCCTGCCGCTCCTCTGCCAGCTTTGCCTTGAGGACGCTCTTCACATTGTTGAATCTCTTCTTGAAGTTCTCAAATGAGCAACTGCAAGATCTCACGGCATTCACAGCACCGCACACGCTCTGCCATAATGCCTGCTTGCGGGCCAGGGTTGTGCAATGTCCTAGGAGTCTACCTTTGCCTGCACCAGTGCACAGTTCTCCTTGTACGTAAACAGGACATTCTTCTGGGTTTCATCTACCCTGTGGCACAAACAGGAGGGTCTTCCTCCTCCTCCTCCTCCTCCTCCTCACCACACTCCTCCTCATACTCAGGCTGGGTCACTCCCACCTTCTCCTCCTCCTCCTCCTCCTCCCTCCGGCTGGGTCACTCCCACCTTCTCCTCCTCCTCCCCTGGCTGGGTCACTCCCACCTTCTCCTCCTCCTCCTCCTCCGGCTGGGTCACTCCCACCTTCTCCTCCTCCTCCGGCTGGGTCACTCCCACCTTCTCCTCCTCCTCCTCCTCTGGCTGGGTCACTCCCACCTTCTCCTCCTCCTCCTCCTCCTCCTCACCACACTCCTCCTCATACTCAGGCTGGGTCACTCCCACCTTCTCCTCCTTCACCTGGGTCACTCCCACCATCTCCTCCTCTTCCTCCTCCTCCACCTGGGTCACTCCCACCTTCTCCTCCTCCTCCTCTGGCTGGGTCACTCTCACCTTCTCCTCCTCCTCCGGCTGGGTAACTCCCACCTTCTCCTCCTCCTCCTCCACCTGGGTCACTCCCACCTTCTCCTCCTCCTCCTCCTCCACCTGGGTCACTCCCACCTTCTCCTCCTCCTCCTCCGCCTGGGTCACTCCCACCTTCTCCTCCTCCTCCTCTGGCTGGGTCACTCCCACCTTCTCCTCCTCCTCCTCCTCCGCCTGGGTCACTCCCACCTTCTCCTCCTCCTCCTCCTCCTCTGCCTGGGTCACTCCCACCTTCTCCTCCTCCTCCTCCTTCTCCTCCTCCTCTGGCTGGGTCACTCCCACCTTCTCCTCCTCCTCCTCCTCCTCTGGCTGGGTCACTCCCACCTTCTCCTCCTCCTCCTCCGGCTGGGTCACTCCCACCTTCTCCTCATCCTCCTCCTCCGGCTGGGTCACTCCCACC
Organism: Taudactylus pleione; assembly: GCA_031769625.1. Lineage (NCBI taxonomy): Eukaryota > Metazoa > Chordata > Amphibia > Anura > Myobatrachidae > Taudactylus > Taudactylus pleione. The sequence goes on along the minus strand of JAUIMM010001041.1, from coordinate 1,404,547 downwards.
TTCTCCTCCTCCTCCGGCTGGGTCACTCCCACCGTCTCCTCCTCCTCCTCCGGCTGGGTCACTCCCACCTTCTCCTCCTCTTCCTGACTCAACGCAGGGGCATATTTACTACAGTGCGGGTTTTTAGAAGTGGAGGTGTTGCCCATAGCAACCAATCAGGGTCTAGCTACTAGAAGTTGCTAGATAAATGATAAGTAGAATCTGATTGGTTGCTATGGGCAATATCTCCACATCATAGAAGTGCGCAGGTGTCGGCACAAGGGGTCGGTTCGACAATTCCCCCTCCACCGGGTCATGGATTACACCGTCCCCCCTCCTTCCAGGACACAGACTTCTCACCTGGACTTACCTGGCCTTCCAGGTGAGTAGTCTATGTCTCGTTGGGTGGTGTGAACGGGGTTGTCCATGACTTGGCGGAGGGGGAAGTGCCGAAGCGGCACCTCTTGTGCCGTCACCTGCGCACACCTATGCTCCACTTCTAAAAACCTGCACTGTAGTAAAAATACCCCTCTGAGTGTAAATGCCACCCTGCAACCCGACTGTCACCCTCACACACAAAGCTCCCCCACACCTACACTGTCTCCCTCCAAAACCTATCAAAGGAGGCGCTACTTACTGTATATAGGGCCAGTGCGGCATAACTCAGGCGACTTTTGGGGACCAATGGATCACTTCGTTTTAAAATAATAACTCGCATGTAATGTAACTCGCTTTCCGATTTGTGAGATCTTCTTGGGCTCCGCCAATAGAAAACTCACATGATGTTGCAAGCGAGTTACGTCCACACTTTGAAACTCACGCGCTATTACATAGTGCGAGTTTTCGGAACAAACTTGCACCAAAGTCGCTGCGAGTAAGCGCGAGTTTGCATCCGTACAAAAACTTGCACCTTATTACATTTCACCCCAAAACTTTACTTTATCAGCTATGGAAAATGCGCAATTGATTAAAGTTGGCGCATTTTGCAGAAATGATGTTTTACAAAAGGCAATTAGAATAATGGTAAAACTTGTGGTATTTACGTTACCTTTTGGAGGTATAACCGGGGTGCGGAGGCTGAGCAAGTGTGAGCTTCTGGATGATACAAGTCTACAGGTTGTCACCGTTCAGTATGTTGAAAATACAATGTGATAGAACCAAATGTAACATGCTTGTGCTGAGATTGGACACAGGGATGACCTGCACTGACGTGACTAGGAAGCCGCAGAGCCTCGGACACAAAGTTTCAGTGCACGCCAGTTACAGATCTGGTTTTCTACTGCGAGAACATGTCAGACAATAGCAAATTAATATTGTCAGCATCCAAAAACAACGGAGATTCTGAGAAGAGTGATCAGTAAATGAGTCAGCGGACAGTAGGGAGATAATGGCTAATATTGTAATCGTGGCTCCCAGCCTAAAAGACCATTCACAAAGAACTTTGGCCCTCATTCAGACCCACTCGCGAGCGGCTGTCCGCTCGCAAGTGGGTCGATGGTCCCCACTGCGCATGCGCACGACGGAGGGAGCTCCGTTGTGCGCATGCGCGAGACCCGACGAGCGAAGGACTTTCCTTTGCTCGGAGTGTCTCATCAAAGGGGGCGTGCTGTCGATGGTGACTGACAGCACGCCCCCTTTGGTGGGCGTGCCGGGGGTGTGCCTGCCAGACGGAGGCATTCCCAAGGGAACGCCTACCGTCTGAAGCCGGCCCCACTGACATCACTAGTGATGTCAGTGGGAGTGATTTTGGCTCTGATAGAGCCAAAATCACTCCTGGCCTTGCGGTTGAAAAACCCAACCGCAGGCTTTTGCTCGCAGTTTCGATGGTCGCGATGGTCAAGACCATCGCGACCATCATCCTGCATGCTCGTATATGCTGTGGGTGGTGACCCACAGCTATACGAGCGTCCAGGAGGACGCTCCACATTAATGGAGGTGGGCCCTGATTCAGATCGAGTGCTCTGGTCAGAGCGTCCGGCTCTGAATCAGGGCCTTTGTTTGCCCCTTAAACCTACAGAATTTTAAGTAGAATAACAAAGAGTTGTAGTCGCCATTTGTAAATTTGCTCATATTGGGCCTTATTCAGTGTCAGTCTGAAAATTAATTGCAATTTGTGATTTTTCAAAAAATTGCATCTCTTTGATCTATTCACATTCAGTGCATACTGTACTTGCCAACTCGCCCTGATTGTCACGGAGACTCCCTGAAATAGCAGCAATCTCCCTGTCTCCCTGAAGAGCCCAGTAATCTCCCTGATTGCATCTTACCCCCATTATGAAAATGTTATATAAAATAAAACAAAACAGAGATATTTACATTCAAATGGAATAATTAGTATAATTTTCCCTGCATTGGGTACAAGGCACAATGGACCTCATTCAGAGTCAGTCGTAAGCGGCCGCTCGGTTCGTTCGCCTAACGACTGCGAAACTGAAAAAGGAAGCAATCGCACAGCCGGTCGGTCGCAACCAAAGTGACGCCCATACATGAACAATGCACCTCCTCTAGCGAGTGATAGCAGCTAGTGATCGAGTCAATCGTTGTCAGTCGCTGTATGTTAATTTTCTTCTGATGTTTGCGGCCGCTGGTGTTGTGTGCAAATTACAGCAAAAATTAACAAAAAAATGCATAGAATAAGCCATCCCCATGAAATATATTTATTCTTATTATTCGCTAATGCAAACGCAACTGAATCAATTACAAGCCAATTAGCAGTGTTATTAGCAACAACAAACGATTATTAGCTGCTTGCTTTGTGGGGCTCAAAATAGAAACATCACTCCTAACATCAGTCACATTCGATAGTATCGATTGTACTCTGGGGCTTTTGAGAGCACATACCCAACCTCAAGCTGTACGATCAGCCAGGCCTCTAACCTGCTGGCAGAGTGACGTTTTACTACTTCCGGCCTTCTATGTCAGTCGTAGCAGGAAATTTATGTACGCCCCTAAAACGCCCTGAAAATGGTGAGGCACGCCTGCATTTTCAGACCACCACCCCCGTCACCACCCACAAATTGCCTTTCATGTCAATCAACTCTCAGAAGTCACTTCCTGCTCGTAAGCCGTACGAATGACAGCATTTTGGATCGCCAAGTCTTGTACGCACATGCGCACAACTACCCCGTACACATGCGTGGTTTGGAAACATTGGATGCGTACGTACGACCGAGCGGCCGCTTACGACCGACTCTGAATGAGGTCCAATGATCCCTATGGCTACATGCATTGGGTATAAGGCACAATGATCCCTATGGCTACATGTATTGGGTATTAGGCACAATGATCCCTATGGTTACATGTATTTGGTAATAGGCACAATGATCCCTATGGCTACATGCATTGGGTATAAGGCACAATGATCCCTATGGCTACATGTATTGGGTATTAGGCACAATGATCCCTATGGTTACATGTATTGGGTATTAGGCACAATGATCCCTATGGCTACATGCATTGGGTATAAGGCACAATGATCCCTATGGCTACTTGTATTGGGTATTAGGCACAATGATCCCTATGGTTACATGTATTGGGTATTAGGCACAATGATCCCTATGGCTACATGCATTTTCTGGAAAGTATCAGTGTGTTTTCATCAACAAGTAGATCTTACTAACTGCTTTGGGGCTTATTTACATTTGGATGTAAGTCAGTATTATGACACGTCTCTCAGATGTAGCAGTACACGCCCACTTTACCGCGACGCTCATAGGTGCTGCCTTCACACTCTCCCTGACATGCTTTTTCAAAACTAGGCAAGCTGCTCCCTTGGCTTTGACCCCGTCCCCCCTCTCCCCTTCCCCCCACCCCCCCTTGGCCTGTTACTGCCTTCCCTTGTCGAGATGAGACTGGATTTACAAGAGGCGTGGCTTTACGGACAGTTTTAGAAAGAATCTGTAATGTACATTGATTAGGGTTGCACGCCCATGCAGTTGCAATCACACTCACTTTCCGCGACTGCAGACACAGCGCGCTATTCGCAGAGAGTCACAAGTCAGACTTCAGACAGAAAAAAGGGACGGAAAGACGCAAATATGGATATTGCAAGTAAAATTGGTTACGGCATGTGTCACTGTGACATGAGGGCAGGGCAGTTTCTAGGGTCTGAGGCTCCCAGTGCGAGCAGTCAAAATGCGCCCCCCCCCCCTCGAAGCAGTAATATTGTGGAGTGGGCGTGGCGTCATTGTGAGGGGGTGTGGTATCACAGTAAGGGAGCATGATCTAGAAAGACCACAGAATGACAGCCACCGTGACTACTGAGTACAAGGGTGTCTAACCTGTCAGAGGCAAAGCGCTGAAAAATATATGTAGGTAAATAAAAGATAGACAGCATGCGCGCGGCAGAGGCGCGCGCTCAAAAAATGGGGTGTGGCCTAGCTGTCACAAGCCCACGCCGCATTTCTGTGTGCATGCCTGTGGTGTGACATTTGCAGAAGTATGACCTTGCATCACACCCGGTTTTAGTCGCGTTGGGAGCGAGCCCAGCCAGATCCACATAAAATACACTGCAACAAACCACTTCCACATAAAATATATTGGAAAAGCCAGAGGCACATAAACTACGTTTTAAAACCACATCCACCTCAAATACATTATTAAATCCAGAACCACATAAAACACATTGAAAAAACATGATTCACATAATACACACTTCATTCCGGCCCCCTCCCTTACCATTCTCTCCCCTCCCTTACCATTCTCTCCCCTCCCTTACCATTCCAGCCCCCTCCCTTACCATTCCAGCCCCCTCCCTTGCCATTCCATCCCGACAGATCTTAGGCTTCCCCCCCACTGGCTCTCAGGCAAAAGTGCCCATTATGCAGTGCCCCCTGTAGTTGTCCCCATATGCAGTGTCCCCTGTATTTATGCCCCTTATGCAGTGCCCACAGTGGTAGTGTAACTTATGCAGAGCCCCCATTAGTAGTGCCCCCTGTAGTCATGTCCCCTGTAGTCATGCCCCCATCAGTAATGGTTCCTGTTGTAGTGCCCCAGTAGTAGTGTCCCCAGTTGTATTGCCCCCAATAGTAATGCCCCCTGTAGTAGTGTCCCCTTTATAAATTCCCCAGTATTAATGCCCCTGTATTAGTGCCCCCAATAGTAATGCTCCCTTTGTAGTAGTGCCCCAAGTAGAAAAGCCCCAAGTAGTAGTGCCCCCAGTAGAAGTGCCCCTGGCCCCTGAGTAATGCCTCCTAAGCAATAACCCCAGTAGAAGTGCCCCCCGAGTAATGTCCCCAGTAGTAGTGCCCGGGTGCCCCCAGTAGTGGTGTCTCCCCCAGTAGAAGTGCCCCCGAGTAATGTCCCCAGTAGTAGTGCCCGGGTGCCCCCAGTAGTGGTGTCTCCCCCAGTAGAAGTGCCCCCAGAGTAATGTCCCTAGTAGCTGTGCCCAGGTGCCCCCAGTAGTGGTGGCTCCCCCAGCAGAAGTGCCCCCAGTAGTAGTGCCTCTCCCCAAGTATTGTCCAGGCTGCCTGCACACACACACACAAAAAAAAAAAAAACCAGTAACACTTACCTTCAGCCCCGCTCTGGCCCCAGCTCTGGCGTCCGCTCCGCTCGGCTGCTCCTCTCTCTGCACTATGGGAAAGACGTCATGACGTCCTCCCATAGTGCACATTGTGGGAGCCGGAAGCCGGAGCCTCCGTCTCCGGCTGCTCTGCTCTGCCGGGCGCCCGCTGGTAACTGAATCTCAGCGGGCGCCCGGCAGTTAACATGCTGTTTCTACAGCAGGGGTAGGAGGCAGCGTGCCCCGTGCGATTGCACGGGTCGCCTGCCCCTAGAAACGGCCCTGCATGAGGGGCAGATTCATACTTAAGGGTCTATTTATCAATGAGTTTTATCATACGCAACGAGTGATAAAACTTGTTACGTATGATAATGGGGCTCCAGCCAATCAGCTCCTGTCATCTGTTTGAAAAATGACAGTTGGGAGCTGATTGTCTGGAGCCCCATTTATCATACGCAAATGATAAAACCATACTTGCCTACTTTAGAAAAAACATTTCAGGGAGATTGTGAAAGCACCACCTATGAACATGGCGGTAAAGTGGGCGTGTACTGCTACATCTGAGAGGCGTGTCATAAAACTGCCTTACATTCAAATGTAAATGAGCCTCAAAGCAGTTAGTAAGAATTACTTGTTGATTAAAACACTTTTCAGAAAATGCATGTACCCATAGGGATCATTGTGCCTTCTACCCAATGCAGGGAAATGACACTAATGATCCCATTTGAATGTATATATCTGTTTTTATTAAATATAACAGCATGATAATGGGGGTAAGATGCAATGAGGGAGATTGGTAGACTCTTCAGGGAGACAGGGAGATTGCTACTGTTTCAGGGAGTCTCCCCGACAATGAGGGAGAGTTGGCAAGTATGGATAAAACACATTTGATAAATAGGCCCCTTAGTACTCCCGGTTTGTTATTAGCCCCTCCTCAGAATGATCTATGCTTTCTCTGTCTGCGAGCAGTAATCCTCCCAGCTCACCCCTGTGTATCGTAGCTCTCTGCAGTGTAATGTAATCACCTCATTGCCCACGGCCTGTGATCTTCCTGTATAACCCCCTCTCTCATTTACCCCTCGCTGTGCAAAACTGCAGAAACATTCCCCTGCTGGTTGCTGATCTCCGCTGAGCTTCCCGTCTTCCTTTGATATAGGCCTGCTCCAACCGCGTCCTTTTCCCGGCTGTCTCCAACCTTTAGCGTATCTCGTGTCTCTTCTCGTCCTGTGAGCTGGTATTTTACTTGTTTGTTAGAAGGATCCTTTGGGGGCTCCTGCGGTGGGGTCCTCTGGTATATGGCCATTAGATTATGCCAGTGACCAGAGACACAGAGGTGGTGAGCCTATAGTCACAGTATCCTGCGCACCACCAGGAAATCAGTACAACCCCTTAATATATAAAAACAACATTCTCTGGTACCTGTAATTACCCCACATCATTTCTATATCTGTAATAGATTTGGTCAGGTGCAGGACAATGCTGCTTTATGAGAATACAGAATACAGGCGCTACATCAAATATATCACAGCAGGAGGTATAGTTACTAAAGTGAGGAGGGTTTTTAGTAGTGGAGATGTTGCCCATAGCAACCAATCAGATTCTAGCTATTATCTTCTGGAAGGTGCTAGATAAATGGTAAGTACAATCTGATTGGTTGCTATTAGGGATGTGCAGGCTCGTATAGGTTTGAATTTGCACGCTGAGTTCAGATTTTTCCCTCCAAAAAACGGGACTCAGAAAAAGGCAAAACGTCATCTTGCATGGACAAACATCATCATTCCTGGACTTTTCTCCAGGAATGATGATGTTTGTCCATGCAAGATGACATTCTGCTATGGGTAACATCTCCACTTCTATAAACTAACACCTTAGTAAATATACCCGCAGGTCCCTACAGCCATAGAATGGGCATTGGCAATAGAGTAATGAAGCCGTAACTGCACATGTCCAAGGCCATAAAGAACACTGGTGGCCTTTCCGGTTGGTGCCACAGCCAGAGGAGGCATGGCCAATCCATAAAGGAGTGTGCCTAGCCCACAGAGGGTGTGGTTAGCCCTCTATAACCACCGAAATGCCCTCTCACCTCCTCCCCGCACCCCGTCCATTCTCCCCACTGTGGCTCTGTATTGATCTTTGTGCACTTTGAGTCACTTTAAGCTGAGCCTGGGCTGGTGGTTGGTGCAGCTGAGTAGGGCGCACCATCTCAGTATTATAAACAATATAACTCATAATCAGGAGATGTAGTCGGTATACCCGCGGTCAGGATACCGGCGGTCAAAATCCCAGCTCCACAATGTTGAACGTTGAGTATGAGGTTTAGGGTTAAGGGTTAGGGTTAGGCACTAGGAAGAGAGGAGGGTTAGGCTGCAGGAGAGGAGGGTTAGGCTGCAGGAGGGAAGGGTTAGGCTGCGGGAGAGTTCGGGTTAGGTTATGGGAGAGGAGGGTTAGGATGCGGGAGAGGAGGGTTAGGGTTAGGCTGCAGGAGGGGAGGGTTAGGCTGCAGGAGAGGTGGGTTAGGCTGCGGGAGAGGAGGATTAGGGTTAGGCTGCAGGACGGGAGGATTAGGGTTAGGCTGCAGGAGGGGAGGGTTAGGCTGCGGGAGAGTTCGGGTTAGGGTTAGGCTGCAGGAGGGGAGGGTTAGGCTGCGGGAGAGTTCGGGTTAGATTATGGGAGAGGAGGGTTAGGATGCGGGAGAGGAGGGTTAGGGTTAGGCTGCAGGGTTAGGCTGCGGGAGAGGAGGATTAGGGTTAGGCTGCAGGACGGGAGGATTAGGGTTAGGCTGCAGGAGGGGAGGGTTAGGCTGCGGGAGAGAAGGGTTAGGCTGCGGGAGAGGAGGGTTAGGGTTAGGCTGCAGGAGGGGAGGGTTAGGCTGCGGGAGAGAAGGGTTAGGGTTAGGCTGCAGTAGGGGAGGGTTAGGCTGCGGGAGAGAAGGGTTAGGGTTAGGCTGCAGTAGGGGAGGGTTAGGCTGCAGGAGGGGAGGGTTAGGCTGCAGGAGGGGAGGGTTAGGCTGCGGGAGAGGAGGGTTAGGGTGCTGGCAGAGAGGGTTACGCTGTGGGAGGAGACGGTTAGGCTGCAGGAGGGGAGGGTTAGGCTGCGGGGAGACGGTTAGGCTGCAGGAGGGGAGGGTTAGGCTGCGGGACGGGAGGGTTAGGTTTAGGTTGCAGACGAGGAGGGTTAAGCTGCAGGAGAGTAGGGTTATGCTGCGGGTGGTTAGGGTTAGGCTGCTGGAGAGGAGGGTTAGGTTGTGGGAGGGGAGGGTTAGGGTTAGGCTGCAGGAGGGAAGGGTTAGGATGCTGGCGGAAAGGGTTAGGCTGTAGGAGGAGAGGGTTAGGCTGCGGAAGGTTAGTGTTAGGCTGCAGGAGAGGAGGGTTAGGTTGTGGGAGGGGAGGGTTAGGGTGCTGGCGGAGAGGAGGAGATGGTTAGGCTGCAGGAGGTTAGACTGCAGGAGGGAAGGGTTAGGCTGCGGACGGAGAGGGTTAAGCTGCGGGAGGAGACGGTTAGGCTGCAGGAGGTTAGGGTTAGGCTGCAGGAGAGGAGGGTTAGTCTGCAGGAGAGGTAGGTTAGGGTTAGGCTGCGAGAGGAGGATTAGGCTGCAGGAGGTTAGGGTTAGGCTGCAGGAGAGGAGGGTTAGGCTGTGGGAGGAGATGGTTAGGCTGCAGGAGGTTAGGGTTTGGCTGCGGGAGGGGAGGGTTAGGTTTAGGCTGCAAGAGAGGAGGGTTAGGCTGCGGGAGGGGAGGGTTAGGTTTAGGCTGCAGGAGGGGAGGGATGGACTGTGGAAGGTTAGGGTTAGGCTGTGGGAGAGGAGGGTTAGGCTGCAGAAGAGGAGGGTTAGGCTGCAGGAGGTTAGGCTGGAGAGAAGGGTTAGGCTGCAGGAGGGAAGGGTTAGGGTGCTGGCGGAGAGGATTGGAGTACGGGAGGAGACGGTTAGGCTGCAGGAGGTTAGGGTTAGGCTGCAGGAGGGGAGCGTTAGGCTGCGGGTGGAGAGGCATAGGCTGCAGGAGGGGAGCGTTAGGCTGCGGGTGGAGAGGGTTAGGCTGCAGGAGGTTAGGGTTAGGCTGCAGGAGGGGAGGGTTAGGCTGTGTTAGGGGAGGGTTAGTCTGCAGGAGAGGAAGGTTAGGCTGTGGAAAATTAAGGTTAGGCTGCGGGAGAGGAGGGTTAGGCTGCAGGAGGGGAGAGTTGGGGCTAGACTGCGGGAGGTTAGGGTTACGCTGCGGGAGGGGAGGGTTAGGCTACAGGAGAGGAGGGTTAGGCTGCGGGAGGTTAGGGTTAGGCTGCAATCAATACTGAATGTACCATATAAAATACAGCTAGTTCTCTGGTGACCATCTGTTAGTGAGGTCCTGAGGTTACATCCAGTTCCTGCAAGCATGAGAGCGTGCATGCATGCCTTAGTATTAATGGCTGCAATGACATTGTATGTATTATACAATATTCTGCACTTTTGTTCTAGCGCTGGGTACTCAACATTTTGCCACTGTTTGGATAATTGTGAGTCAGAAATGAACGATTGCTGCTAGCGTGCATTACCGCGACGGATAACCCCTCTACGCAGCACCAAAACCAATATTAACGGTTTCATTTTATTTGGGGGGGGGGGGGCAATGGGCCTGATTTAGAGTTGTGCACAATGCCGATGGTTTTGCAAATGGATCGATTTTTTTGCCACTACGCATGCATCTGCGTCGCACATTGTGCATGTGTTGTGGTGCATTACCACAGTCGCACATTGCGGGACTCTTTTCACAGTGTGATTGACAGGCAGGGAGCGTTGGGGGAGGCAACAGGGAATGTCGGGTAGAAGCGCAGACGATCCTTTACGCAGGAAACAGGGCTGCAGCGTCCCTAGTATGGCTGCCATTATGGAGTTACTATAGTATCACTCAAGGGGTAGATTTACTAAAGCATCTACAACAGACAACTAATCAGATTGTAGCTATTGTTTCATAATTACATTATAGCAAATGGTACACAGACTCTGATTGCTATGGGCAACATCACCACTTGTATGTTTTAGAAGCTTTAGTAAATATACCCTAAAGAGTCTATATTTTCCTGATCTGCGTTTGATACTGGTATAGGTATGCAGTTGTGGGCAGCTGCGATGGGCGTCTCAGTACAAGCCCCGGAAGCTGTGGCAGCGATAGCGTAACACTATGAATCAGGCCCAATGTTAATGGGAAAATACACATAAACCTCTATTGTGCTCAATAGGAAAAAACTGTTAACCTTCATAGTACAGCTATATAAGCTGCCACACTGTGACATGAGGTGATTGGCTTTACAGGGAGTGTTACAGAGAGTGTTACAGGGAGTGTTACAGAGATTGTTACAGGGAGTGTTACAGAGAGTGTTACAGGGAGAGTTACAGAGAGTGTTACAGGGAGTGTTACAGGGAGTGTTACAGAGATTGTTACAGGGAGTGTTACAGAGATTGTTACAGGGAGTGTTACAGAGAGTGTTACAGGGAGAGTTACAGAGAGTGTTACAGGGAGTGTTACAGGGAGTGTTACAGAGAGTGTTACAGGGAGAGTTACAGAGAGTGTTACAGGGAGAGTTACAGAGAGTGCTACAGGGAGTGTTACAGGGAGTGTTACAGAGAGTGTTACAGGGAGAGTTACAGAGAGTGCTACAGGCAGTGTTACAGGGAGTGTTACAGGGAATGTTACAGAGAGTGTTACAGGGAGAGCTACAGGCAGTGTTACAGGGAGTGTTACAGGGATTGTTACAGGGAGAGCTACAGGCAGTGTTGCAGGCAGTGTTACAGGGAGTGTTACAGAGAGTGTTACAGGGAGAGTTACAGGGGATGTTACAGGGAGTGTTACAGGGAGTATTACAGGGATTGTTACAGAGAGTGTTACAGGGAGTGTTACAGGCAGTGTTACAGGGAGTGTTACAGGGAGTGTTACAGGGAGAGATACAGGGAGTGTTACAGGCAGTGTTACAGGGAGTGTTACAGGCAGTGCTACAGGAATTGCTACAGGGAATGTTACAGGGAGTGCTACGGGCAGTGTTACAGGCAGAGTTACAGTGAGTGTTACAGGGAGAGTTACAGGGAGTGCTACAGGCAGTGTTACAGAGAGTGTTACAGGGAGTGTTACAGAGAGTGCTACAGGGAGTGCTACAGGGAGTATTACAGAGAGTGTTACAGGGACTGCTACAGGCAGTGTTACAGAGAGTGTTACAGTGATTGTTACAGGGATTGTTACAGAGAGCATTACAGGGATTGTTACAGGGAGCATTGCAGGGAGTGTTACAGGGTGTGCTACAAGGAGTGTTACAGGGAGTGTTACAGAGAGTGTTACAGGGAATGTTACAGGGATTGTTACAGGGAGTGTTACAGGGTGTGCTACAGGGAGTGTTACAGTGATTGTTACAGGGATTGTTACAGTGATTGTTACAGAGTGTTAGAGGGAGTGCTACAGGGAGTGTTACAGGGAGTATTACAGGGATTGTTACAAGGTGTGCTACAGGGAGTGCTACAGGGAGTGTTACAGGGAGTGTTAGAGGGTGTGCTACAGAGAGTGTTACAGGGAGTGTTACAGGGATTGTTACAGAGAGTGTTACAGAGAGTGTTACAGGGATTGTTACAGGGAGTGTTACAGGGAGTGCTACAGGGAGTGTTACAGGGAGATTTACAGGGAGTGCTACAGGCAGTGTTACAGGGAGTGTTACAGGGAGTGTTGCAGGGAGTGTTACAGGGAGAGTTACAGGGATTGTTACAGGGAGTGTTACAGGGAGAGCTACAGGCAGTGTTGCAGGCAGTGTTACAGGGAGTGTTACAGAGAGTGTTACAGGGAGAGTTACAGGGGATGTTACAGGGAGTGTTACAGAGAGTGTTACAGGGAGTGTTACAGTCAGTGTTATAGGGAGTGTTACAGGGAGTGTTACAGGGAGAGATACAGGGAGTGTTACAGGGAGAGATACAGGGAGTGTTACAGGCAGTGCTACAGGAAGTGCTACAGGGAATGTTACAGGGAGTGCTACGGGCAGTGTTACAGGCAGAGTTACAGGGAGTGTTACAGGGAGAGTTACAGGGAGAGATACAGGGAGTGCTACAGGCAGTGTTACAGAGAGTGTTACAGGGAGTGTTACAGAGAGTGCTACAGGGAGTGCTACAGGGAGTATTACAGAGAGTGTTACAGGGACTGCTACAGGCAGTGTTACAGAGAGTGTTACAGTGATTGTTATAGGGATTGTTACAGAGAGCATTACAGGGATTGTTACAGGGAGAGTTACAGGGAGCATTGCAGGGAGTGTTACAGGGTGTGCTACAAGGAGTGTTACAGGGAGTGTTACAGAGAGTGTTACAGGGAATGTTACAGGGAGCATTGCAGGGAGTGTTACAGGGTGTGCTACAGGGAGTGTTACAGTGATTGTTACAGGGATTGTTACAGTGATTGTTACAGAGTGTTAGAGGGAGTGCTACAGGGAGTGTTACAGGGAGTATTACAGGGATTGTTACAAGGTGTGCTACAGGGAGTGTTACAGGGAGTGTTAGAGGGTGTGCTACAGAGAGTGTTACAGGGATTGTTACAGGGATTGTTACAGAGAGTGTTACAGAGAGTGTTACAGGGATTGTTACAGGGAGTGTTACAGGGAGTGTTACAGGGATTGTTACAGGGAGTGTTACAGGGATTGCTACAGGGAGTATTACAGGGATTGTTACAGGGATTGTTACAGGGAGCGTTACAGGGAGCGGTGCAGGGAGTGGTGCAGGGAGTGTTACAGAGAGTATTACAGTGAGTGTTACAGTGATTGTTACAGACAATGGGCCTGATTCAGAGCCGGACGCACTGACCAGAGCGCTCGCTCTGAATCAGTGCCCTCCTTCCTTAAAATGGAGCGGCCTCCTGGCCGCTCGCATAGCTGTGGGTGACCACCCACAGCATATGCGAGCGGCCAAAAAGATGGTCGCGATGGTCAAGACCATCGCGACCGTCGGGCTTTCGACGAGACCCTTGTGTAGGGTCTCGTTGCTGCAAGCCCTGGAGTGATTTTGGCCCTATCAGAGCCAAAATCACTCCCACTGACAGCACTAGTGATGTCAGTGGGGCCGGACTCAGATGGTAGGTGTTCCCATGGGAACGCCTCCATCTGGCAACCACGCCCCCGGCACCCCCACTAAAGGGGGCGTGCTGTCAGTCACCATCGACAGCGCGCCCCCTTTAGTGCGAGACCCATAACGACGGCTTGGCCGTCGTTATTCGGGTCTCGCGCATGCGCACGACGGAGCTCCCACCGTCATGCGCATGCGCATTGGGGGAACATCGACCCGCTTGCGAGCATCCTGTGCTCGCGAGCGGGTCTGAATGACCTCCAGTGTTACAGAGAGTGCTACAATGTGTTTTCCAGGGATTGTTACAGGGAGTGTTACAGTGTTACAGGGAGTGTTACAGAGAGTGTTACAGGGAGTGTTACAGAGAGTGCTACAGTGAGTGTTACAGGGAGTGTTACAGAGAGTGCTACAGTGAGTGTTACAGAGATTGTTACAGGGAGTGTTACAGAGATTGTTACAGGGAGTGTTACAGGGAGTGTTACAGAGATTGTTACAGGGAGTGTTACAGAGATTATTACAGTGAGTGTTATAGTGATTGTTACAAGCTTTTGCTTTCTGTTATCAACCGTTTTTCGGTGTAGGTGTGTGCAGATTGATAGAGGTATAGGAAGCAGCGGAGATGTCGGATGCAGTGGAATTACTTTTTTCTTATGTGCATGTTTCTCAGTCGCCCTGCGCATGCGCCCAGATAGTGTGTGCAGAGAGCTGGAGTTGCGGTCGAGGCGCACGGGAAGCACAAGGCCTCAGAAAAGTCTGGAAAATATATTAGGTGCTCCTGGTCGGTGACAAAGAGGAGGCTTGGCGGGCGCACAGAGATGGGCCATCTTATGGGCATGGTATTGGAGTGTCGCAGGCGTAACGCTGATAGCGGTTGCGTACAAAGGTGTAGAATCACTGACATAGGAGGCCCTGCTCGGACGGAGAGTCTGCACCTGTAGGGCAGGTTCAAGTTTCGATTGTGACTCCGATGGTGATGCCTCAACCGGTGTTTCAGCGTATACAGACATGGGGGCCTCAGTCCTTGCACATGCACGCTACATTGTCTGACTCATAATCAGGCCCATAGTCACAGCACATCTGGTGTCCAACAAATAAATGCTTCCCCCTAACAGAGCTTTGGGCCTGATTCAGAGCCGGACGCAAGTGGCTGTTCGTTCGCTCCGAGCGATGTTTGCCCAACTGCGCATGCGTACGGATCATAATATGCATGCGCGAACCAGTCAGTGCGGCCGAAAATCGTTTGTTCGCTAAATTGCGAATGCCTGATAATTTGAGTGACAGGATGAGGCGTATGTGGGTGGTAACAGGGGAAGGTGCTTGAAAATGGGGAGTGGAGATCCGAACGCAGGCGTGCTTAAAGGTCAAAACAGGCGTTTTATGGGTGTGCATAATTATTACAGCAGCGTCATTGACCACATCACTGGGTTATTTTATAGCCAGAACTGCTCGCAAAATTGTGGTAGCAAAAACCAACCACAAGAATAGCGAGCAGTTCATACCCTGGTCAATGTACTCGATTAATCTAATAAATAGCGGACATGACGTAGGATGCGAGCGGCCAGGGGGCGTAGTTTCCCAAAAAATGACCGCAAGTTTTGTACGCTCGTTCAGACCTAGAGGCGTGAACAGACCGCAAACAGCGAACGGTTCATTTGAATAGCCACCCTTATTTTCTTGACGAGCGAGCGCAAATAGCGTCCGGCTCTGAATCAGGCCCTTTATCTCCTAAACCTCTGCAAACACCTGAGTATTATTACTGACTGCTCTATCTAATGCACCTCGGTGTCATAGCAGATACGTGTGGATATAGGGCCGGATTCAGGGTGCATGTAGCTAATACGCGGCAGATATCAGAGCATTCGTCTTGTGTATGTCCATGCCACGTGCTGAGCTAATCCTGCAATGCCCACTTTGCATATGGCCCTCCCATAACACGCCTATGATCCTCCCATAACATGCCCAGGACTCTCCTTTAACACTCCCATAATACGCCCACTATCCTCCCATGACTCTCCCTTAATACTCCCATGACCCTCGCATAACACACCCATGACCCACCCATAACACGCCCTTGATCCTCCCATAACACACCCATGACCCTCCCACAACATGCACATGACCCTCCCATAACATGCCCATGATCATGCTATAAAATGCCCAATACCCTCCCATAACACGCAGATGACCCTCCCATAACATACCCATTACTCTCCCTTAACCCCACCCATAACAAGCCCATGATCCTCCTATAATACACCCATGATCCTTCCATAGCACGCCCATGACTCTCCCTTAACACTTCTATGATCCTTCCATAACACGCCCACGACTGTCCCTTAACACACCCATGATCCTCCATATCACACCCATGATTCTCAAAAAACCTGCCCATGATCCTCCAATAGCACTCCCATGACTCTCTCTTAACACTTCCATGATTCTCCCATGACTCTCCCATAGCATGCCCATGACTCTTCCTTAACACTCCCCCTTGATCCTCCCATAGCATGCCCATGATCCTCCAATCACCTGCCCATGATCCTCCCATAACACACCCATGATCCTCCCATAACACACCCATGAATCTCCCTTAACAGTTCCATGATCATCCCATAGCACGCCCATGGTCCTCCCATAAACTGCGAATGATCCTCCCATAACATGCTTATGACTCTCCCATAGCACACCTATAATCCTCCCATAGCAAGCCCATGACTCTCCCTTAACACGCCCCTGATCCTCCCATAGCAGGCCCTTGATCCTCCCATAGCACACCCATGATCCTCCAAAAGCATGCCCATGATCACTCCCATAACCTGCCCATGATCTTCACAGAAGCCCATGATCCTCCCATAAAACGCCCATGATCCTCTCATAACACACACATGACTCTCCCTTAAAACTCCCATGACACTCCCATAGCACCTTCATGACTCTCCCTTAACACGCCCCCTTGATTCTCCCAAAGCATGCCCATGATCCTACCATAGCACGCTCATGACTCTCCCTTAACACGCCCCCTTGATCCTCCCAAAGCATGCCCATGATCCTCCCATAGCATGCTCATGACTCTCCCTTAACACGCCCCCTTGATCCTCCCAAAGCATGCCCATGATCCTCCCATAACATGCTTATGACCCTCCCATAGCACACCCATAATCCTCCCATAGCATACCCATGACTCTCCCTTAACATGCCCTTGACCCTCCCATAGCACACCCATGATCCTCCAATCGAACGCCTATGATCACTCCCATAACCTGCCCATGATCTTCACAAAACAAACCCATGATCCTCACATAAAACGCCCATGATCCTACCATAACACGCTCATGAATTTCCCATAACAGGCCCATGAATCTCCCTAAATACTCCCATGACCCTCCCATAGTACGCCCACGACTCTCATATAACATGCCCCATTGATCCTCTTATAGCACGCCCATGATCCTCCCATAACCTGCCCATGATCTTCCCATAACACGCCCATGATCCTCTCATAACACACCCATGACTGTCCCTTAACACTTCCATGTTCCTCCCATAGAATGCACATGATCCTCCCATAGCACACCCATGATCCTCCCATAGCACACCCATGACTCTCCCTTAACATGCCTCCTTGATCCTCCCATAGCATGCTCATGACTCTCCCTTAGCACACCCCTTTGATCCTCCCAAAGCACACCCATGGTCCTCCCATAACACACCCATGATCTGCCTATGATCCTCCAATAACCCTCCCATAACACACTTATGACCCTCCCATAGCACGCCCATGACTCTCCCTTAACACACCCTTGATCCTCCCATAGCATGCCCTTGATCCTCCCATAGCACACCCATGATCCTCCAATAGCATGCCCATGATCACTCCCATAACTTGCCCATGATCTTCACAGAACAAGCCCATGATCCTCCCATAAAACACCCATGATCCTCCCATAACATGCCCATGATCCTCTCATAACATGCCCATGACTCTCCCATAACATGCACATGACCCTCCCATAGCACGTCCATGACCCTCCCATAACATTTCCATAGCATGCCCATGACTCTACCTTAACACTCCCATAATCCTCCCAAAGCATGCCAATGATCCTCCCATAGCATGCCCATGATCCTCCCATAGCATGCCCATTATCCTCCCATAGCATGCCCATGATCCTCCCATAGCACGCCCATGATCCTCCATAGCATGCCCATAATCCTCCCACAGCGAGTTCATGATCCTCCCATAGCACACACATGATCGTCCCATAACACGCCCAAGACTATCCCTTAACACTCTCATGATCCTTCCATAACACGCCCATGACTCTCCCATGATACTCCTAAAGCACGCCTATGATCCTCCCATATCATGTCCATGACTCTCCCTTAACACTCCCATATCATGCCCATGACTCCCCCTTAACACGCCCATGACCCTCCCTTAGCATGCCCATTTAACACTTCCATGATCCTCCCACAGCATGCACATGATCCTCCCATAGCACACCCATGACTTTCCCTTAACATGCCCATGACCCTCCCATAGCACGCCCATGATCCTCCTATAAACTGCCCATGATTCTCCCATAGCATGCCCATGACTCTCCCATAACACTTCCATGATCCTCCCATAGCACGCCCATGACTCTCCCATGATCCTTCCATAGAACGCCCATGACTCTCCCATAACACACCCATGATCCTCCCATAGCACCCCCATGATTCTCCTATAACCTGCCCATGATCCTCCCATAGCACACCCATGACTCTCCCTTAACACTTCAATGATCCTCCCATAACCTGCCCATGATCCTCCTATAGCACGCCCATGATCCTCCCATAGCATGCCCATGATTTTCCTATAACACTTCCATGATCCTCCCATAACCTGCCCATGATCCTCCCATAACACGCTCATGGCTCTCCCATAGCACACCTAGGATCCTTCCATAGCATTCCCATGATTCTCCCTTAACCTGCCCATAATACTCCCATAAAACGCCCATGATCCACTGATCCTCTCATAACTCGCTCATGACTCTCCCATAGCACGCCCATGACTCTACCTTAACCTGCCTATGATCCTCCCATAACATGCCCATGACCCTCCCATAACACTCTCATGACTCTCCCATAGCACACTTATTATCCTCCCATAGCACGCCCATGACTCTCCCTTAACACGCCCTTGATCCTCTCATAGCACGCCCTTGATCCCCCCATAGCACGCCCATGATCACTCCCATAACCTGCCCATGATCTTCTAAGAACAAGCCCATCATCCTCTCATAACACGCCCATGATCCTCCCATAGCACGCCCATGATCCTCCCATAACCTGCCCTTGAGCCTCCCATAGCACACCCATGATCCTCCCATAGCATGCCCATGATCCTTCCATAACCCTCCCATAGCACGTCCATGATCCTTCCTTAACCCTCCCATAGCACGCCCATGATCCTACCATAGCACGCCCGTGACACTTTTTGTGATCACTTTAAGTCACTTCCCAGTCGCCACCCTGAAACGGCCATGAGTCACAGACACCATCTCAAGTCATAGCAATGTCGTACACAAATGCATACACCTTCTCGGTAAGGGCTTACAAGACTTTTTGTGCATGCACCTCTGAGCCAAGCCCATAGTTCCCAAATGCATTTAGCCGTGGAAGCTCTGTCCTCCAGCAAGGATCTTGTGAAATGCCTTTATTCCGTTACACCTATGTAAATCAGTGCAGGATTCTCTCCCCATTTATTATGTTTTATTTAATCTGTGAAGCAGAAATATTTCCAAGATGCAAAATATATTCTATTTCCACTCGATGAAAATAAGTTAGCCTTTTTATTTTATTTCACTTTTGTAAAGTCCGTCAGTTCCTTCAGTCTCACAGAGAACAAAGACCTGGCAGAGTGACGCGGGACTTGGGCATCACAGGGTCCCTGGGCGCAGGTGAAGGCCTCATACGCTGTCCGAGTTGTTCTTCTCAGACAGAGAGGACATGCTGTATGAGGTATCGTCAGGCTCGGGAGACATGTGGCTGAACTCCATATCGTCCAGTTCCAGAGGCGACTCAGCGAGGAGCATCTACAGAAAAAGCAAAATATAAACTGACACAAGTGTCTGACTGATGTGTACACGACAGATATAGTATATGCACCCTGTCCAGGGAAACTAAGCTTGTTCAGGGGCTACGCTTGGTGTTCAGGGGCTAGGCTTGGCGTCTAGGGGCCTATTTTACTTTATAGTAACAAAATGAGACAACTCTTCTGTCTTTATCTATTATGGAAGAAACAAGGTATTTTGGATAGTGTAGTATAGGCTCGGATGATGTCCCAGCGGTGTTGGTTTATATGGTACATGGATCTATTTGATTGGGGATCTCGTCCCTCCAGCTACAGATATTCAGGCTCCCTAAGAGGACTAGCAGGGTGGTGGGGAGCTGAGATGTCTTTCCTGTTGCTTAGAGGGGGCTCAGCCTAGGGGGCAATATGGAATCAGACATTATATGCCCTATGTCTTTATTGATACAGTCATCATCTAAATTCCAGCCTCCCGGGAGTCCATGTTTTGGGTAACAGAGCAGCCCCACACCAGTGGGAACAGGTCAGAGTCTCGGCACGTCCTTCCCCTATCGCTCCTGCGCTTTGCCTTCACCCCAGCCCAGTGCGATGCAGACCCGCCTGACACTAGGCCCTGCTCGCCTGCCCCTAGCCGGCTCACACTCTCCTGCGCCCAGCACCAAAGCTCACAAGTCCCCCCTCCTCTTCAGTGTCCAGGCATACAAGATCTCCATCCTCCCACCATGATACGACCACCCTGCCATGCTCATCACCTACCCCTGTCACCCACAGACTGATCCCACTGTCTCTCGTCACTCCCACAAGCTCGCACAGCTGGTCCTCTCTGCCTTATGGCTCATGTCTGTCCCCTATTCCTACTACCTGTTCCTTGTTATATCTTGTACTAAATCTTTCCTGTATACCATGTGACGTGTCCTGTGTTACGGTTTATGTCATATGTGAGTGTCGCTTTAGGTCATATGTTACTCTTGGGACATTGATATACACATGCAAGTGTGTTTTCTTATGTTATTTATAGACAGTAGATAATTAAGACGGAGTGCATTTCATCTGCAGGGAGTAAAATTAAACACACGAGACAGAGAAGGTCCGTCATGGGGCTAGAGAGGGTTAATGGCTTAGGTAGGAGGTGGGCCATTTAAGTGACAGTTCTGTCGCTTCTTATTCGGTTTGCGCCCCACCTTCCCTCCCTGTTTTTGTTTATAGCTTGGTGTCAGCTTTGGCGTTTGGCGGGAGAGAACGGTTGCAGTCGCCATCTGTCTATGGAGCTTCGGGTGCTCTCCCTCCCCAATACATGGCTTAGGCTGATTCTTCCTTCCTGGGGTCAGCCATCGCTCCAGCTGAGCTCATGTTGTGTCATTGGGGTAGGGGGTGGATACAGTACCTTGGGCGTGGTAATGGGCTGGCTGGTCGCCTCCCATTTTGAAAGGGGTGGAGCATGGAGTGGCAGTTGGTGAATCTTGCATTGTGGGGCCGTTTCTTCGGTGCCACCATTCTTTGTCTGTCTTTTCCTTCTTCTTATATTATTTAGTGTTTAATACTCTACTATATTAATTAGTTAATTAATAAAAGTTTAACTAGATTAAATAAATAAAGCTGACCTTCCTTTCCCCTTTAAGCAAGTCTCAGTGTCGTTATTTCAATATTGTTATGGTTTATTGGCTTTACATTACACTGGGAGTGGGAAGACATTCATCTGGCGATGTGGAGTTTATGGCTGATTACAGAGTATGCAGGGATCCGATCTATTATAAGGAACGCTTGGTACTTATAGAGACTACAGCAGAACACTCAGTGATCATGTCTCAGTATAGGAGATCCCACAGCTGTATACTGCCACGTGTGGGTGCTGGTGTCATGTAGGTGTCACGTGATACCTGTTGTTGGTCCCTATCGTTGGATCGCACGGCGTGCATCAGGTTCCTCGTGAAAGCCTGCAGCTCACTATACTTGTGCTTGAAGTTCTCCAGTTCAGTCTCCACGTATCTCAGTTCTTCATTCTGGAATCACAGATAAATAAACGATAACTACAGGCAGAAGAATGGGCACTCGCATCTCACCGGATGAATGTGGGGCTCACAGCACAAACACCACAATTCAGGACATGTGAGGAAGGAGAGAGTAACGATGGGGGAGGACGGTCGGACGCGCGGTTACGTAGGAGAGGAATTATGATAGTGTCACTGCATAGGTCACTGTTTTACCAAGGTGCTGTGGAAGAGGTGTCACATACTATATATCACGTGTATTACCAAGGTACCGGGGAAGAGGAGTCACATACTCTATATCACATGTATCACCAAGGTACCGGGGAAGAGGAGCCACACACTCTATATCATGTGTCTTACCAATGTACCGGGGAAGAGGAGCCACATACTCTATATCACGTGTATTACCAATGTACCGGGGAAGAGGAGCCACATACTCTATATCATGTGTCTTACCAAGGTACCGGGGAAGAGGCGTCACATACTCTATATCACGTGTATTACTAATGTACCGGGGAAGAGGAGCCACATACTCTATAACACGTGTATTACCAAGGTACCGGAGAAGAGGAGCCACAAACTCTATATAACATGTATCACCAATGTACCGGGGAAGAGGAGCCACATACTCTATATCACGTGTATTACCAATGTACTGGGGAAGAGGAGCCACATACTCTATATCATGTGTCTTACCAAGGTACCGGGGAAGAGGCGTCACATACTCTATATCACGTGTATTACTAATGTAACGGGGAAGAGGAGCCACATACTCTATATCACGTGTATTACCAAGGTACCGGGGAAGAGGAGCCACAAACTCTATATAACATGTATCACCAATGTACCGGGGAAGAGGAGTCACATACTCTATATCACATGTATCACCAAGGTACCGGGGAAGAGGAGCCACATACTATATATCATGTGCATTACCAATGTACCGGGGAAGAGGAGCCACATACTCTCTATCACGTGTATTACCAATGTACCGGGGAAGAGGCGCCACATACTCTATATCACGTGTATTACCAATGTACCAGGGAAGAGGAGCCACATACCATATACCATGTGTATTACCAAGGTACGGGGGAAGAGGCGTCACATACTCTATATCACGTGTATTACCAAGGTACCGGGGAAGAGGAGCCACATACCATATACCACGTGTATTACCAAGGTGCCGGGGAAGAGGAGCCACATACTATATATCACATGTATTACCAATGTACCGGGGAAGAGGCGTCACATATTCTATATCACGTGTATCACCAAGGTACCGGGGAAGAGGCATCACATACTATATATCATGTGTATCACCAAGGTACCGGGGAAGAGGCGTCACATATTCTATATCACGTGTATCACCAAGGTACTGGGGAAGAGGCGTCACATACTCTACATCACGTGTATTACCAAGGTACCGGGGAAGAGGCGTCACATACTATATATCACATGTATTACCAAGGTACCGGGGAAGAGGCGTCACATACTATATATCATGTGTATCACCAAGGTACCGGGGAAGAGGCGTCACATATTCTATATCACGTGTATCACCAAGGTACCGGGGAAGAGGCGTCACATATTCTATATCACGTGTATCACCAAGGTACCGGGGAAGAGGCGTCACATACTCTACATCACGTGTATTACCAAGGTACCGGGGAAGAGGCGTCACATACTATATATCACATGTATTACCAAGGTACCGGGGAAGAGGCGTCACATACTATATATCATGTGTATCACCAAGGTACCGGGGAAGAGGCGTCACATATTCTATATCACGTGTATCACCAAGGTACCGGGGAAGAGGCGTCACATACTCTATATCACGAGTATTACCAAGGTACCGGGGAAGAGGAGCCACATACTCTATATCACGTGTATCACCAATGTACCGGGGAAGAGTCGTCACATACTCTATATCACATGTATCACCAATGTACCGGGGAAGAGGAGTCACATACTCTATATTACATACTGTATTTTACCGAGGTACTGGAGGCACAGACGTATTACATAAAGGGGTCATGCACTAACACTAGGGGGTCAGGGCTATGATGAAGAATTACGCTACTGAAGGAGTAGTAGATAAGATTGGTGGAAAAGCCACTCAGTAGAGGGGGTAGAGGCTAATACATTAGGGAAGATTAACCCCGCATGGTATAGATATAAGCGTATCCTAAACCTGACAAATACGTACGATAATAAGTTCTGATGTATCTAGGAATAATATGGGCAGAAGGGATGGATGTAGTTCTTAGCTGCCGTCAGTCTTTGTTTCTGCATAAGTAATATTTCATATAAAGGTGAAAAAGTAACAATGTTACAGCTCAGAATCCGTCAGTTTATATATCAGCTTCTGTTACATGAATCCTCTGTGAACAAAATACAAGCGTGACGCTAATGTACGTATAATGTAATAACATGTTTTCTGCGTTTCACACATATGTAATAAATGGTCAGCGCACTTGTCTCAATCACGGCGCTCCACACCTATATCAACACCACTATGTATGTTACTCACATGTATCATACATGTTACACGGATCACACAGCGCGCAATGAGGAGAGTCCAGCACAATGTATGAAGGGTTTATGTGCAGTCCCCTGACCACAGATGTAATAGTCACAGACATCCAGCCAGGTCCTAATGTCCTGATAATAGCAGCAGCTCCGGCCTGGGCACTGGGGAGGTCTGAGGCCAAACTATGACTTCATCCTGGTGTATAGCACATAGTATATCACCTACAGGAGGGCGCCAACTAACATGTCTGTCCTGCACCCAGCACCCTTCCTTCAGCCTCAGCTCTTCCTAGTGCTACCACAAACTTACAGATGTGTCCTTACACATCTCTGCTGCAGCCACAATAAAAAGCCCCCCTCACAGTGCACCAGGGCCTGTGCGAGTCTGTATATAGGAGACTGCGCTGAGTAATGTGATAGGAGACACCTGTATATCTGTGTGCTCCTGAGTCTGTATATAGGAGACTGCGCTGAGTAATGTGATATGTGACACCTGTATATCTGTGTGCTCCTGAGTCTGTATATAGGAGACTGCGCTGAGTAATGTGATATGTGACACCTGTATATCTGTGTGCTCCTGAGTCTGTATATGGGAGACTGCGCTGAGTAATGTGATAGGTGACACCTGTATATCTGTGTGCTCCTGAGTCTGTATATGGGAGACTGCGCTGAGTAATGTGATATGTGACACCTGTATATCTGTGTGCTCCTGAGTCTGTATATGGAGACTGCGCTGAGTAATGTGATATGTGACACCTGTATATCTGTGTGCTCCTGAGTCTGTATATAGGAGACTGCGCTGAGTAATGTGATATGTGACACCTGTATATCTGTGTGCTCCTGAGTCTGTATATGGGAGACTGCGCTGAGTAATGTGATATGTGACACCTGTATATCTGTGTGCTCCTGAGTCTGTATATAGGAGACTGCGCTGAGTAATGTGATATGTGACACCTGTATATCTGTGTGCTCCTGAGTCTGTATATGGGAGACTGCGCTGAGTAATGTGATAGGTGACACCTGTATATCTGTGTGCCCCTGAGTCTGTATATGGGAGACTGCGCTGAGTAATGTGATATGTGACACCTGTATATCTGTGTGCTCCTGAGTCTGTATATGGAGACTGCGCTGAGTAATGTGATATGTGACACCTGTATATCTGTGTGCTCCTGAGTCTGTATATAGGAGACTGCGCTGAGTAATGTGATATGTGACACCTGTATATCTGTGTGCTCCTGAGTCTGTATATGGGAGACTGCGCTGAGTAATGTGATATGTGACACCTGTATATCTGTGTGCTCCTGAGTCTGTATATAGGAGACTGCGCTGAGTAATGTGATATGTGACACCTGTATATCTGTGTGCTCCTGAGTCTGTATATGGGAGACTGCGCTGAGTAATGTGATAGGTGACACCTGTATATCTGTGTGCTCCTGAGTCTGTATATAGGAGACTGCGCTGTGTAATGTGATATGTGACACCTGTATATCTGTGTGCTCCTGAGTCTGTATATAGGAGACTGCGCTGAGTAATGTGATATGTGACACCTGTATATCTGTGTGCTCCTGAGTCTGTATATAGGAGACTGCGCTGAGTAATGTGATATGTGACACCTGTATATCTGTGTGCTCCTGAGTCTGTATATGGGAGACTGTGCTGAGTAATGTGATATGTGACACCTGTATATCTGTGTGCTCCTGAGTCTGTATATAGGAGACTGCGCTGAGTAATGTGATATGTGACACCTGTATATCTGTGTGCTCCTGAGTCTGTATATGGGAGACTGCGCTGAGTAATGTGATATGTGATACCTGTATATCTGTGTGCTCCTGAGTCTGTATATGGAGACTGTGCTGAGTAATGTGATATGTGACACCTGTATATCTGTGTGCTCCTGAGTCTGTATATGGGAGACTGCGCTGAGTAATGTGATATGTGACACCTGTATATCTGTGTGCTCCTGAGTCTGTATATGGGAGACTGCGCTGAGTAATGTGATAGGTGACACCTGTATATCTGTGTGCTCCTGAGTCTGTATATGGGAGACTGTGCTGAGTAATGTGATATGTGACACCTGTATATCTGTGTGCTCCTGAGTCTGTATATGGGAGACTGTGCTGAGTAATGTGATATGTGACACCTGTATATCTGTGTGCTCCTGAGTCTGTATATAGGAGACTGCGCTGAGTAATGTGATATGTGACACCTGTATATCTGTGTGCTCCTGAGTCTGTATATGGGAGACTGCGCTGAGTAATGTGAAATGTGACACCTGTATATCTGTGTGCTCCTGAGTCTGTATATAGGAGACTGCGCTGAGTAATGTGATATGTGACACCTGTATATCTGTGTGCTCCTGAGTCTGTATATGGGAGACTGTGCTGAGTAATGTGATATGTGACACCTGTATATCTGTGTGCTCCTGAGTCTGTATATGGGAGACTGTGCTGAGTAATGTGATATGTGACACCTGTATATCTGTGTGCTCCTGAGTCTGTATATAGGAGACTGCGCTGAGTAATGTGATATGTGACACCTGTATATCTGTGTGCTCCTGAGTCTGTATATAGGAGACTGCGCTGAGTAATGTGACATGTGACACCTGTATATCTGTGTGCTCCTGAGTCTGTATATGGGAGACTGCGCTGAGTAATGTGATATGTGACACCTGTATATCTGTGTGCTCCTGAGTCTGTATATGGAGACTGCGCTGAGTAATGTGATATGTGACACCTGTATATCTGTGTGCTCCTGAGTCTGTATATGGGAGACTGCGCTGAGTAATGTGATATGTGACACCTGTATATCTGTGTGCTCCTGAGTCTGTAAATGGGAGACTGGGCTGAGTAATGTGATATGTGACACCTGTATATCTGTGTGCTCCTGAGTCTGTATATAGGAGATTGCGCTGAGTAATGTGATGTGTGACACCTGTATATCTGTGTGCTCCTGAGTCTGTATATGGGAGACTGCGCTGAGTAATGTGATATGTGACACCTGTATATCTGTGTGCTCCTGAGTCTGTATATGGAGACTGCGCTGAGTAATGTGATATGTGACACCTGTATATCTGTGTGCACCTGAGTCTGTATATTGGAGACTGCGCTGAGTAATGTGATATGTGACACCTGTATATCTGTGTGCTCCTGAGTCTGTATATAGGAGACTGTGCTGAGTAATGTGATATGTGACACCTGTATATCTGTGTGCTCCTGAGCCTGTATATGGGAGACTGCGCTGAGTAATGTGATATGTGACACCTGTATATCTGTGTGCTCCTGAGTCTGTGTATGGTAGACTGCGCTGAGTAATGTGACATTTTCGGGGAAAAAAAAAGATGCCTGACACTAGCAGAGTACCACAGAAACTGGCGGCTCACTCACACCAGGTAAGCCGCCCTGTGTGGCGTATTGAGGCTAGATGTACGGGGACACATCGGTACACCTGGCCTAACCTTCCCGGATTACACCAGTACCTGTCTCACCCGTCTGTATACAGGATCTTACTTTACCTACACAACAGCGAGCTGCGTCTGTTACCGGAGTGCACGGGGCGCAGGTGGGAGCTTCCCAGTTCTCTTTCCAGGAATCTCTGGGGAGACGCAGGTATATCAGGGCACAGAGTGTAACGTTACTAGGCCAGGCTGGCACATCTCTTATCAACCACCAGACATAGAGGAAGCTGCACTCACTAAGCAGGATTAGACAGAGGACTCTGACATACAGCTGTAATTCTACATTAAGGGGATGACCAGAACAAAACACACGGTGGGTAATGGCTGAGGTGTGGGCAATGGCTAAGGGATGGACAGCAAGCAATGAGATGTTGGCATGTGTAGAGATGCCAGTCTCGCAGTCAGCATTACGTGTGACACTGAGAGGTGACTCACTGAGAGCATCTGCTGGCATTTAACGACGAGCGCTCAGTGGCACTGCAGAGGAGAGCCGACACACCAGTCACTGCCTTGGCAGCAGAAATCTCTAATGGTCTGTTACCATGGTATCCATTTCAATTGGTTTAACAAGGAATGAAAACAGATTCTCCCCGAACTCTCCTCAGCAATCCCCCTCTGAAGCTCCAGGAAGCCCAGGGAACGTTACCTCCTGCCTCTACCCGTAACCTGCCGAGATACAGATGCCAGGGACATAATGCCTCTCTGCAGAGCTCCACGTCCCATCTCTGAGCAGGAGCTTAATATTTATACAGTTCCACATCCCCACAATGTGCGTTCTGCAGTGTAGGGAGGGAATTCACATGACATAGAATATTACTGAGCGGTGGGGGGGGGGGGGGTTTGGAAGAAATTATCTGCGACACTGTATAAAAACGGTGGGTGCAGCTGATACCTCAGAGGAATCCCGTAATCTATGGGTTCAACATGAAAGGACAATCTGCAATTATAATTCACGGGATTCACCTCGGCGTCACCCCCGGCACAGTCAAGCGCACACGTTGCATTGATTATATAATTGGCTTCTATCAGTGCGAGGACAATATTTACATTAGTATCCACAAGAAGCTCATCCTCTGCTCTCCTATACGGCCCTGGTGTGAGCATGTAAAGGGTCAGGACCGCATTACGCCCAGCTCAGGGGAGAGCAGGTTTATGAGGAGGAACCTTTGTGCTGTCTATACGTATATTTAGGGCATTGTGGCCATCACCATTCGCTGTCATATTTCAGTCCTCAGTGACGTCCCCCCCAACAGCAGCTGTAAGCGGGATAGAGTGCCGCACCCACCTGTCACCGGTCCATGTGGCAGTACATGGGTGTTTGTTTGTTTTTTTGGGGGGGTAAGATGTCTGGGGCCTAATATTCAGATGTGTTAGGAACATACACAGAGGGCACGGCCAGAGTTATACCCTCTGCACAATGTATCCAGGCCCCCACCCTGACTACTGGGACATGCAATTATGTCACATATATTCAACAGGGTGTATGTCATATATATATATATATATATATATATATATACATACATACACCATGTATCTACAAATACCAAGCTACAGCATCGTGAGAGACTTATAGCCCTGTCTAATAAGAGCAGGCTTACCATACTATCCCTATAAAGCGGGACTCATGAATTACACAGGTTCTGTGGCTGGCTAACTTCAAGCCTGGATTTCACCTGTGTAATCCATGAGTGTCCTGGTTTAAAGGGTGTTTGTGTATATATTAGGGGTGTGCACCGGCCACTTTTCGTGTTTTGTGTTTTGGTTTTGGACCTGGATCTTTCTTCGTGTTTTGGATCTGGATTGGTTTTGCCAAAACCACCCTTCCGTGTTTTGGGTTCTGGGTTTTGTGTTTTGGATCTGTATTTTTTTGAAAAAAAGCATAAAAACAGCTAAAATCACAGAATTTGTAGGTTTTTCTGCTCCTATGCTATTATTAACCTCAATAACCTTAATTTCCACTCATTTCCAGTCTATTCTGAATACCTCACACCTCACAATAGTGTTTTTATGTCCAAAAGGTTGCACCGAGGTAGCTGGATGACTATGCTAAGCGACACGAGTGGGCGGCACAAACACGTGACCCATCTAGGCGTGATACTGCAGTGGCAGACAGGATGGCAGTTTGAAAAACTAGGCCCCAAACTGTACATAATGCAAAGAAAAAAAAGAGGTGCAAGATGGAATTGTCCTTGGGCCCTCCCACCCACCCTTATGTTGTATAAACAGGACATGCACACTTTAACAAACCAATCATTTCAGCGCCAGGGTCTGCCACACAACTGTGGCTGAAATGATTGGTTCGTTTGGGCCCCCACAAAACAAGCTGGCAATTTATCTGTCCCTGCACAAACTGGCTCTACGGAGGCAAGATGTCATCCTCATCCTCCTCATCCACCGATTCCTCACCCTCTTCAGTGTGTACATCCTCATCCTCACAGAGTATTAATTCGTCCCTGCTGGAACCACAGGTCCCTCTGTACGTTCTGGAGGCTGGTCTCCCTGGAAGAGTTGATAATTCATTTTATGAACATCATCTTCTCCACATTTTGTGGAAGCAACCTCCTACGCCTTTCGCTGACAAGGTTCCCGGCTGCACTAAACACTCTTTCGGAGTACACACTGGAGGGGGGGCAACTCAGGTAAAATAGAGCCAGTTTGTACAGGGACCTCCAAATTGCTTCTTTTTCCTGCCAGTACAGGTACGGACTGTCTGACATGCCTACTTGGATGCTGTCACCGATGTAATCCTTTAACAGACAGACGCACACGCTTGTCGCTGCTGCTTTGAGGATTCAAGTGCGGCTACAGCCCACACAATTCACAAAGACAGAAAAAAAAAAAGAATATTTTTATTGTTTGTGGAGCACACTTTGAGGGTTACACCACCCTTTAACAGACAGACGCACGCTTGTCGCTGCTGCTTTGAGGATGCAAGTGCGGCTACAGCCCACACATTTCACAAAGACCGAAAAAAAAAGAACAATATTTTAATTGTTTGTGTTGCACACTTTGAGGGTGTCACCACCCTTTAACAGACAGACGCACGCTTGTCGCTGCTGCTTTAAGGATGCAGGTGCGGCTACAGCCCACACAATTCACAAAGACAGAAAAAAGAAGAATATTTTGATTGTTTGTGTAGCACACTTTGAGGGTGTCACCACCCTTTAACAGACAGACGCACGCTTGTCGCTGCTGCTTTGAGGATGCAAGTGCGGCTACATCGCACACAAGTCACAAACACATTAAAAAAATAGTTTTTTATTTTTTGGAGCACTTTGAGAGTTACACCACCCTTTAACAGACAGACGCACGCTTGTCGCTGCTGCTTTAAGGATGCAGGTGCGGCTACAGCCAACATATTTCACAAAGACCGAAAAAAAAGAACAATATTTTAATTGTTTGTGTAGAACACTTTGAGGTGTCACCACCCTTTAACAGACAGACGCACGCTTGTCGCTGCTGCTTTAAGGATGCAGGTGCGGCTACAGCCCACACAATTCACAAAGACAGAAAAAAGAACAATATTTTAATTGTTTGTGTAGCACACTTTGAGGGTGTCACCACCCTTTAACAGACAGACGCACGCTTGTCGCTGCTGCTTTGAGGATGCAAGTGCGGCTACATCACACACAAGTCACAAACACATTAAAAAAATAGTTTTTTATTTTTTGGAGCACTTTGAGAGTTACACCACCCTTTAACAGACAGACGCACGCTTGTCGCTGCTGCTTTAAGGATGCAGGTGCGGCTACAGCCCACACAATTCACAAAGACAGAAAAAAAAAGAACAATATTTTAATTGTTTGTGTAGCACACTTTGAGGGTGTCACCACCCTTTAACAGACAGACGCACGCTTGTCGCTGCTGCTTTGAGGATGCAGGTGGAATCTAGACGGGATTTGGAACCGAGGACACACTACCTCCATCAATTGTCTAAATCCCACTGCACTAATGTCGGATACCGGACGCACGTCTAACACCAACATAGCAGTCAAGGCCTCAGTTATACGTTTTGCTTCAGGATGACTGCTGTCGTACTTCATCCTCCTCGCTAGGGACTGTTGGAGGGTCAATTGTTTAGTAAAAGTAGTGATGTTCCTACTTCCTCTCTGGGATGATGAACAACTCCCAGCAGCAGCAACAGCACTAGGAGGAAGTGGTTCTTGATCTTTCCCTATTTTATTTTTATCGGAGAAAGTTTGGTCCTCCATTTATGTTATATTGATATATATACGTGCGGCTAAAGCGCACACAAACACAGAAAATATTTTTTTATTTTTGCTGGAGAGTAGTGCACTTTGTGGGTTACACCACCCTTTAAGAAATGAGCCAGCCGGCTCTTTACTTATGGGACACAGGCGCACGCTTGGCACTACTTTGTTGATGCACGTGCGGCTACTGCGCACACAATTCACAAACACAGAAAATAATTTTTTTTTTGGTTTGGACTGGAGTGTACTTTGGGGGTTACAGCACCCTTTAACGGTCAAGCCAGCCGGCCCTTTACTTATGACACAGGCGGACGCTTGGCACTACTTTGTTGATGCACGTGCGGCTACTGCGCACACAATTCACAAACACAGAAAATAATTTTTTTTTTGATTTGGACTGGACTGTACTTTCGGGGGTTACAGCACCCTTTAACGGTCAAGCCAGCCAGCCCTTTACTTATGACACAGGCGCACACTTGGCACTACTTTGTTGATGCACGTGCGGCTACTGCGCACACAATTCACAAACACAGAAAATAATTTTTTTTTTGGTTTGGACTGGAGTGTACTTTGGGGGTTACAGCACCCTTTAACGGTCAAGCCAGCCGGCCCTTTACTTATGACACAGGCGCACGCTTGGCACTACTTTGTTGATGCACGTGCGGCTACTGCGCACACAATTCACAAACACAGAAAATAATTTTTTTTTGGATTTGGACTGGACTGTACTTTCGGGGGTTACAGCACCCTTTAATGGTCAAGCCAGCCGGCCCTTTACTTATGACACAGGCGCACACTTGGCACTACTTTGTTGATGCACGTGCGGCTACTGCGCACACAATTCACAAACACAGAAAATAATTTTTTTTTTGGTTTGGACTGGAGTGTACTTTGGGGGTTACAGCACCCTTTAACGGTCAAGCCAGCCGGCCCTTTACTTATGACACAGGCGCACGCTTGGCACTACTTTGTTGATGCACGTGCGGCTACTGCGCACACAATTCACAAACACAGAAAATAATTTTTTTTTTGGTTTGGACTGGAGTGTACTTTCGGGGGTTACAGCACCCTTAACGGTCAAGACAGCCGGCCCTTTACTTATGACACAGGCGCACGCTTGGCACTACTTTGTTGATGCACGTGCGGCTACTGCGCACACAATTCACAAACACAGAAAATATATTATTTTTTTAGCACTTGGGGGGAGCACCCCTGATGGACAGAGCACCCCCTGGACAACACTACAGCACTCCTTTAGGACTGGGACACTGCACAGGACTTTGGAGTGGACACAGCCTCTATGGAGAACTGACTGCACAACACAGTCCAGCCAGCCCCTATGGACTTTGAAGTAGTGGACACAGCCCCTATTAACAACAGCAGCACAGCACAACACAGCCAGCCCCTAAGGACTTTGAAGTAGTGGACAACAGCAGCACTACACTACACTAGACTACACAGCCCTAACTCCCACCCTCCCTCTTCACTGTCCACAGCCGAGTGAGAAAATGGCGCCGACGCGGGTACCTTATATAGGATCCAAAACCCGCGAGACTCGGAAGGCGGGATGATGACGTTTTGCCTCGATTTCAGATCCGAGTCAGGCGGGAAAAGTCGAGCCTGATTCGGATCGGACTCGGATCGGGGGGGCTCGGGGGGGTTCGGATTTCAGAAATCCGAACCCGCTCACCCCTAGTATATATATATATATATATATATATATACAGGGATGATATGGTAAGCCTATGTGTATATATACAGGGATGATATGGTAAACCTAATTAAGAGTGACTGGAGATAAAGGGATAGTGGAGAAGGAAATCAGTGGCATCGGAATAACAAGCAGAAATTGTAGTACATAGGAATTCTGCACAAGCTTATACAAAGTATATTATGTATACATAGCTATCTCTTCATATGTACACTTACTAGACAAATACAAAGAGGACAAAATAAAAAAAATATATTTTTTCACTAAATCCCGGCTATCACCCCTGTGCCTGCCCCATGCTGCCCCTTGTTGTGTTACAGCTGGAGGGAGATCAATGTGTTTTCTATACAGGAAGATAAACAATAAATCCATCAGACAATGGGGTTATGCTTGTTCCTGCCCTAGCTGGTAATCCCTATTACTGTTACTGCCCTATCTGGTAATC
This sequence comes from Taudactylus pleione, assembly GCA_031769625.1. NCBI lineage: Eukaryota > Metazoa > Chordata > Amphibia > Anura > Myobatrachidae > Taudactylus > Taudactylus pleione. The sequence continues at coordinate 1,370,589 of JAUIMM010001041.1, read as the reverse complement.
CCTATTGCCGTTACTGCCCTAGGTGGTAATCCCTATTGCCGTTACTGCCCTAGGTGGTAATCCCTATTGCCATTACTGCCCTAGCAGGTAATCCCTATTGCCATTACTGCCCTAGCTGGTAATCCCTATTACCGTTACTGCCCTAGGTGGTAATCCCTATTACCGTTACTGCCCTATCCGGTAATCCCTATTACCGTTACTGCCCTATCCGGTAATCCCTATTACCGTTACTGCCCTATCTGGTAATCCCTATTACTGTTACTGCCCTAGCTGGTAATCCCTATTACTGTTACTGCCCTAGCTGTTAATCCCTATTACTGTTACTGCACTAGCTGTTAATCCCTATTACCGTTACTGCCCTAGTTGGTAATCCCTATTACTGTTACTGCCCTAGCTGGTAATCCCTATTACTGTTCTTGTCCTAGCTGGTAATCCCTATTACTGTTACTGCCCTAGCTGGTAATCCCTATTACTGTTAGTGCCCTATCTGGTAATCGCTATTACTGTTACTGCCCTAGCTGGTAATCCCTATTACTGTAACTGCCCTAGCTGGTAACCGCTATTACTGTTACTGCCCTAGCTGGTAATCGCTATTACTGTTACTGCCCTAGCTGGTATTCCCTATTACTGTTTATTTCCCTATTTCTGTTACTGCCCTGTAATCCCTATTACTGTTACTGCCCTGTAATCCCTATTACTGTTACTGCCCTAGCTGGTAATCCTATTACTGTTACTGCCCTATTTGATAATCCCTATTACTGTTACTGCACTAGCTGTTAATCTACTGCCCTAGCTGGTAATCCCTATTACTGTTACTGCCCTATCTGGTAATCGCTATTACTGTTACTGCCCCAGCTGGTAATCCCTATTACTGTTACTGCCCTAGCTGGTAATCCCTATTAATGCCCAAACTGGTAATCCCTATTACTGTAACTGCCCTAGCTGGTAATCGCTATTACTGTTACTGCCCTGTAATCCCTATTACTGTTACTGCCCTAGGTGGTAATCCCTATTACTGTTACTGCCCTGTAATCCCTATTACTGTTACTGCCCTAGCTGGTAATCCCTATTACTGTTCCTGCCCAAGATGGTAATCCCTATTACTGTTACTGTCCTAGCTGGTAATCCCCATTACTGTTCCTGTCCTAGCTGGTAATCACTATTACTGTTCCTGCCGTATCTGGTAATCCCTATCACTGTTCCTGCCCTAGCTGGTAATCCCTATTACTGTTTCTGCGCTAGCTGGTAATCCCTATTACTGTTCCTGCAGTAGCTGGTAATCCCTATCACTGTTCCTGCCCTAGCTGGTAATCCCTATCACTGTTCGTGCCCTAGCTGGTAATCCCTATTACTGTTCGTGCCCTAGCTGGTAATCCCTATTACTGTTCCTGCCCTAGTTGGTAATCCCTACTACTGTTCCTGCATTAGCTGGTAATCCCTATTACTGTTCCTGCCCTAGCTGGTAATCCCTATTACCGTTACTGCCCTAGTTGGTAATCCCTATTACTGTTACTGCCCTAGCTGGTAATCCCTATTACTGTTCTTGTCCTAGCTGGTAATCCCTATTACTGTTACTGCCCTAGCTGGTAATCCCTATTACTGTTAGTGCCCTATCTGGTAATCGCTATTACTGTTACTGCCCTAGCTGGTAATCCCTATTACTGTAACTGCCCTAGCTGGTAATCGCTATTACTGTTACTGCCCTAGCTGGTAATCACTATTACTGTTACTGCCCTAGCTGGTATTCCCTATTACTGTTTATTTCCCTATTTCTGTTACTGCCCTGTAATCCCTATTACTGTTACTGCCCTGTAATCCCTATTACTGTTACTGCCCTAGCTGGTAATCCCTATTACTGTTACTGCCCTATCTGGTAATCGCTATTACTGTTACTGCCCTAGCTGGTAATCCCTATTACTGTTACTGCCCTAGCTGGTAATCCCTATTACTGCCCAAACTGGTAATCCCTATTACTGTAACTGCCCTAGCTGGTAATCGCTATTACTGTTACTGCCCTGTAATCCCTATTACTGCCCTAGCTGGTATTCCCTATTACTGTTACTGCCCTAGCTGGTAATCCCTATTACTGTTACTGCCCTGTAATCCCTATTACTGTTACTGCCCTAGCTGGTAATCCCTATTACTGTTCCTGCCCTAGCTGGTAATCCCTATTACTGTTACTGTCCTAGCTGGTAATCCCCATTACTGTTCCCGCCGTAGCTGGTAATCCCTATTACTGTTCCTGTCCTAGCTGGTAAACCCTATTACTGTTCCTGTCCTAGCTGGTAATCACTATTACTGTTCCTGCCGTATCTGGTAATCCCTATCACTGTTATTGCCCTAGCTGGTAATCCCTATTACTGTTCCTGCCCTAGCTGGTAATCCCTATTACTGTTCCTGCAGTAGCTGGTAATCCCTATCACTGTTCCTGCCCTAGCTGGTAATCCCTATTACTGTTCCTGCCCTAGCTGGTAATCCCTATTACTGTTCCTGCCCTAGCTGGTAATCCCTATTACTGTTCATGCCCTAGCTGGTAATCCCTATTACTGTACATTAATTCCTTCTTCTTTCAGTTACACAGAGTGACAACAACATAAACGCTGTGAGTGTTACTGGTCCTTCCTAAAGCCCAGCGGGGACATGAGGGTTACGCTGGAGAGAAGGGGGGGGCGATGCTAGTCAGCAATAATTCAGCTGCACATCTATATTCCCACATAAAGTCATATTAAGGAGCAGGTGATGCTGGCCGCACAGTGACTATTAATGCTCATGCTATATTTATGTCCTGCTATTTATAACGCAGTTCTGTCATTCCAGGAAATACAAGGATGTGACACTTACTGCAAAGTAAAACACTGCCCTTAAAAATGAATATATAGCCCCGAAATGCAGAGAACAGACTGAGCCAGAGGAAATTCAGCACCCTGATCCTGTATGATACATACTGTACAATAATCACCCTGATCCTGTATGGTATATACTATACAATAATCACCCTAATCCTGTATGGTATATACTGTACAATAAACACCCTGATCCTGTATGATATATACTGTACAATAATCACCCTGATCCTGTATGGTATATACTGTACAATAATCACCCTGATCCTGTATGGTATATACTGTACAATAATCACCCTGATCCTGTATGGTATATACTGTACAATAATCACCCTGATCCTGTATGATATATACTGTACAATAATCACCCTGATCCTGTATGGTATATACTGTACAATAAACACCCTGATCCTGTATGATATATACTGTACAATAATCACCCCGATCCTGTATGATATATACTGTACAATAATCACCCTGATCCTGTATGATATATACTGTACAATAATCACCCTGATCCTGTATGGTATATACTGTACAATAAACACCCTGATCCTGTATGATATATACTGTACAATAATCACCCTGATCCTGTATGATATATACTGTACAATAATCACCCTGATCCTGTATGGTATATACTGTACAATAATCACCCTGATCCTGTATGATATATACTGTACAATAATCACCCTGATCCTGTATGATATATACTGTACAATAATCACCCTGATCCTCTTTGATATATACTGTACAATAATCACCCTGATCCTGTATGATATATACTGTACAATAATCACCCTGATCCTGTATGATATATACTGTACAATAATCACCCTGATCCTGTATGATATATACTGTACAATAATCACCCTCATCCTGTATGATATATACTGTACAATAATCACCCTGATCCTGTATGATTATATATACTGTACAATAATCACCCTGATCCTGTATGATATATACTGTACAATAATCACCTTGATCCTGTATGGTATATACTGTACAATAATCACCCCGATCCTCTATGATATATACTGTACAATAAGCAACCCGATCCTGTATGATATATACTGTACAATAATCACCCCGATCCTCTATGATATATACTTTACAATAATCACCCCGATCCTGTATGATATATACTGTACAATAATCACCCTGATCCTGTATGGTATATACTGTACAATAATCACCCTGATCCTGTATGGTATATACTGTACAATAATCACCCTGATCCTGTATGATACATACTGTACAATAATCACCCTGATCCTGTATGGTATATACTGTACAATAATCACCCTGATCCTCTATGATATATACTGTACAATAATCACCCTGATCATGTATGATATATACTGTACAATAATCACCATGATCCTGTATGGTATATACTGTACAATAATCACCATGATCCTCTATGATATATACTGTACAATAATCACCCTGATCCTGTATGATATATACTGTACAATAATCACCCTGATCCTGTATGGTATATACTGTACAATAATCACCCTGATCCTCTATGATATATACTGTACAATAATCACCCTGAACCTGTATGATATATACTGTACAATAATCACCCTGATCCTCTATGATATATACTGTACAATAATCACCCTGATCCTCTATGGTATATACTGTACAATAATCACCCTGATCCTGTATGATATATACTGTACAATAATCACCCTGATCCTGTATGGTATATACTGTACAATAATCACCCTGATCCTGTATGATATATATTGTACAATAATCACCTTGATCCTGTATGGTATAAACTGTACAATAATCACCCTGATCCTGTATGATATATACTGTACAATAATCACCCTGATCCTGTATGGTATATACTGTACAATAATCACCCTGATCCTGTATGGTATATACTGTACAATAATCACCCTGATCCTGTATGGTATATACTGTACAATAATCACCCTGATCCTGTATGGTATATACACTGTACAATAATCACCCTGATCCTGTATGGTATATACTGTACAATAATCACCCTGATCCTCTATGGTATATACTGTACAATAATCACCCTGATCCTGTATGGTATATACTGTACAATAATCACCCTGATCCTGTATGGTATATACTGTACAATAATCACCCTGATCCTGTATGGTATATACTGTACAATAATCACCCTGATCCTGTATGATATATACTGTACAATAATCACACTGATCCTGTATGGTATATACTGTACAATAATCACCCTGATCCTGTATGGTATATACTGTACAATAATCACCCTGATCCTCTATGATATATACTGTACAATAATCACCCTGATCCTGTATGATATATTCTGTACAATAATCACCCTGATCCTCTATGATATATACTGTACAATAATCACCCTGATCCTGTATGATATATACTGTACAATAATCACCCTGATCCTGTATGGTATATACTGTACAATAATCACCCTGATCCTGTATGATATATACTGTACAATAATCACCCTGATCCTGTATGGTATATACTGTACAATAATCACCATGATCCTCTATGACATATACTGTACAATAATCACCCTGATCCTCTATGATATATACTGTACAATAATCACCCTGATCCTCTATGATATATACTGTACAATAATCACCCTGATCCTCTATGATATATACTGTACAATAATCACCCTGATCCTCTATGATATATACTGTACAATAATCACCATGATCCTCTATGATATATACTGTACAATAATCACCCTGATCCTCTATGATATATACTGTACAATAATCACCCTGATCCTCTATGGTATATACTGTACAATAATCACCCTGATCCTGTATGATATATACTGTACAATAATCACCCTGATCCTGTATGGTATATACTGTACAATAATCACCCTGATCCTGTATGATATATACTGTACAATAATCACCCTGATCCTGTATGGTATATACTGTACAATAATCACCCTGATCCTGTATGATATATACTGTACAATAATCACCCTGATCCTGTATGGTATATACTGTACAATAATCACCCTGATCCTGTATGATATATACTGTACAATAATCACCCTGATCCTGTATGGTATATACTGTACAATAATCACCCTGATCCTGTATGGTATATACACTGTACAATAATCACCCTGATCCTCTATGGTATATACTGTACAATAATCACCCTGGTCCTCTATGGTATATACTGTACAATAATCACCCTGATCCTCTATGATATATACTGTACAATAATCAACCTGATCCTGTATGAGATATACTGTACAATAAACACCCTGATCCTGTATGAGATATACTGTACAATAATCACCCTGATCCTGTATGAAATATACTGTACAATAATCGCCCTGATCCTCTATGGTATATACTGTACAATAATCACCCTGATCCTGTATGATATATACTGTACAATAATCACCCTGATCCTGTATGGTATATACTGTACAATAATCACCCTGATCCTGTATGATATATACTGTACAATAATCATCCTGATCCTGTATGGTATATACTGTACAATAATCACCCTGATCCTGTATGGTATATACTGCACAATAATCAACCTGATCCTGTATGAGATATACTGTACAATAAACACCCTGATCCTGTATGAGATATACTATACAATAATCACCCTGATCCTGTATGATATATACTGTACAATAATCACCCTGATCCTCTATGGTATATACTGTACAATAATCACCCTGATCCTGTATGATATATACTGTACAATAAACACCCTGATCCTGTATGATATATACTATACAATAATCACCCTGATCCTGTATGATATATACTGTACAATAATCACCCTGATCCTCTATGGTATATACTGTACAATAATCACCCTGATCCTGTATGATATATACTGTACAATAATCACCCTGATCCTGTATGGTATATACTGTACAATAATCACCCTGATCCTGTATGATATATACTGTACAATAATCACCCTGATCCTGTATGGTGTATACTGTACAATAATCACCCTGATCCTCTATGATATATACTGTACAATAATCACCCTGATCCTGTATGATATATACTGTACAATAATCACCCTGATCGTCTATGGTATATACTGTACAATAATCTCCCTGATCCTTTATGATATATACTGTACAATAATCACCCTGATCCTGTATGGTATATACTGTACAATAATCACCCTGATCCTGTATGATATATACTGTACAATAATCACCCTGATTCTGTATGATATATACTGTACAATAATCACCCTGATCCTGTATGATATATACTGTACAATAATCACCCTGATCGTCTATGGTATATACTATACAATAATCACCCTGATCCTGTATGATATATACTGTACAATAATCACCCTGATCCTGTATGGTATATACTGTACAATAATCACCATGATCCTCTATGATATATACTGTACAACAATCACCCTGATCCTCTATGATATATACTGTACAATAATCACCATGATCCTCTATGATATATACTGTACAATAATCACCCTGATCCTCTATGATATATACTGTACAATAATCACCCTGATCCTCTATGGTATATACTGTACAATAATCACCCTGATCATGTATGATATATACTGTACAATAATCACCCTGATCCTGTATGGTATATACTGTACAATAATCACCCTGATCGTGTATGGTATATACTGTACAATAATCACATTGATCCTGTATGATATATACTGTACAATAATCACCCTGATCCTGTATGGTATATACTGTACAATAATCACCCTGATCCTCTATGATATATACTGTACAATAATCACCCTGATCATGTATGATATATACTGTACAATAATCACCATGATCCTGTATGGTATATACTGTACAATAATCACCATGATCCTCTATGATATATACTGTACAATAATCACCCTGATCCTGTATGATATATACTGTACAATAATCACCCTGATCCTGTATGGTATATACTGTACAATAATCACCCTGATCCTCTATGATATATACTGTACAATAATCACCCTGATCCTGTATAATATATACTGTACAATAATCACCCTGATCCTCTATGATATATACTGTACAATAATCACCCTGATCCTCTATGGTATATACTGTACAATAATCACCCTGATCCTGTATGATATATATTGTACAATAATCACCTTGATCCTGTATGGTATAAACTGTACAATAATCACCCTGATCCTGTATGATATATACTGTACAATAATCACCCTGATCCTGTATGGTATATACTGTACAATAATCACCCTGATCCTGTATGGTATATACTGTACAATAATCACCCTGATCCTGTATGGTATATACACTGTACAATAATCACCCTGATCCTGTATGATATATACTGTACAATAATCACCCTGATCCTCTATGGTATATACTGTACAATAATCACCCTGATCCTGTATGATATATACTGTACAATAATCACCCTGATCCTGTATGGTATATACTGTACAATAATCACCCTGATCCTGTATGATATATACTGTACAATAATCACCCTGATCCTGTATGGTGTATACTGTACAATAATCACCCTGATCCTCTATGATATATACTGTACAATAATCACCCTGATCCTGTATGGTATATACTGTACAATAATCACCCTGATCCTGTATGATATATACTGTACAATAATCACCCTGATCCTGTATGGTGTATACTGTACAATAATCACCCTGATCCTCTATGATATATACTGTACAATAATCACCCTGATCCTGTATGATATATACTGTACAATAATCACCCTGATCGTCTATGGTATATACTGTACAATAATCTCCCTGATCCTTTATGATATATACTGTACAATAATCACCCTGATCCTGTATGGTATATACTGTACAATAATCACCCTGATCCTGTATGATATATACTGTACAATAATCACCCTGATTCTGTATGATATATACTGTACAATAATCACCCTGATCCTGTATGATATATACTGTACAATAATCACCCTGATCGTCTATGGTATATACTATACAATAATCACCCTGATCCTGTATGATATATACTGTACAATAATCACCCTGATCCTGTATGGTATATACTGTACAATAATCACCATGATCCTCTATGATATATACTGTACAACAATCACCCTGATCCTCTATGATATATACTGTACAATAATCACCATGATCCTCTATGATATATACTGTACAATAATCACCCTGATCCTCTATGATATATACTGTACAATAATCACCCTGATCCTCTATGGTATATACTGTACAATAATCACCCTGATCCTGTATGATATATACTGTACAATAATCACCCTGATCCTGTATGGTATATACTGTACAATAATCACCCTGATCGTGTATGGTATATACTGTACAATAATCACATTGATCCTGTATGATATATACTGTACAATAATCACCCTGATCCTGTATGGTATATACTGTACAATAATCACCCTGATCCTCTATGATATATACTGTACAATAATCACCCTGATCATGTATGATATATACTGTACAATAATCACCATGATCCTGTATGGTATATACTGTACAATAATCACCATGATCCTCTATGATATATACTGTACAATAATCACCCTGATCCTGTATGATATATACTGTACAATAATCACCCTGATCCTGTATGGTATATACTGTACAATAATCACCCTGATCCTCTATGATATATACTGTACAATAATCACCCTGATCCTGTATAATATATACTGTACAATAATCACCCTGATCCTCTATGATATATACTGTACAATAATCACCCTGATCCTCTATGGTATATACTGTACAATAATCACCCTGATCCTGTATGATATATATTGTACAATAATCACCTTGATCCTGTATGGTATAAACTGTACAATAATCACCCTGATCCTGTATGATATATACTGTACAATAATCACCCTGATCCTGTATGGTATATACTGTACAATAATCACCCTGATCCTGTATGGTATATACTGTACAATAATCACCCTGATCCTGTATGGTATATACACTGTACAATAATCACCCTGATCCTGTATGGTATATACTGTACAATAATCACCCTGATCCTCTATGATATATACTGTACAATAATCACCCTGATCATGTATGATATATACTGTACAATAATCACCATGATCCTGTATGGTATATACTGTACAATAATCACCATGATCCTCTATGATATATACTGTACAATAATCACCCTGATCCTGTATGATATATACTGTACAATAATCACCCTGATCCTGTATGGTATATACTGTACAATAATCACCCTGATCCTCTATGATATATACTGTACAATAATCACCCTGATCCTGTATAATATATACTGTACAATAATCACCCTGATCCTCTATCATATATACTGTACAATAATCACCCTGATCCTCTATGGTATATACTGTACAATAATCACCCTGATCCTGTATGATATATATTGTACAATAATCACCTTGATCCTGTATGGTATAAACTGTACAATAATCACCCTGATCCTGTATGATATATACTGTACAATAATCACCCTGATCCTGTATGGTATATACTGTACAATAATCACCCTGATCCTCTATGGTATATACTGTACAATAATCACCCTGATCCTGTATGGTATATACTGTACAATAATCACCCTGATCCTGTATGGTATATACTGTACAATAATCACCCTGATCCTGTATGATATATACTGTACAATAATCACCCTGATCCTGTATGGTATATACTGTACAATAATCACCCTGATCCTCTATGGTATATACTGTACAATAATCACCCTGATCCTGTATGATATATACTGTACAATAATCACCCTGATCCTGTATGGTATATACTGTACAATAATCACCCTGATCCTGTATGATATATACTGTACAATAATCACCCTGATCCTGTATGGTGTATACTGTACAATAATCACCCTGATCCTCTATGATATATACTGTACAATAATCACCCTGATCCTGTATGATATATACTGTACAATAATCACCCTGATCGTCTATGGTATATACTGTACAATAATCTCCCTGATCCTTTATGATATATACTGTACAATAATCACCCTGATCCTGTATGGTATATACTGTACAATAATCACCCTGATCCTGTATGATATATACTGTACAATAATCACCCTGATTCTGTATGATATATACTGTACAATAATCACCCTGATCCTGTATGATATATACTGTACAATAATCACCCTGATCGTCTATGGTATACTATACAATAATCACCCTGATCCTGTATGATATATACTGTACAATAATCACCCTGATCCTGTATGGTATATACTGTACAATAATCACCATGATCCTCTATGATATATACTGTACAACAATCACCCTGATCCTCTATGATATATACTGTACAATAATCACCATGATCCTCTATGATATATACTGTACAATAATCACCCTGATCCTCTATGATATATACTGTACAATAATCACCCTGATCCTCTATGGTATATACTGTACAATAATCACCCTGATCATGTATGATATATACTGTACAATAATCACCCTGATCCTGTATGGTATATACTGTACAATAATCACCCTGATCGTGTATGGTATATACTGTACAATAATCACATTGATCCTGTATGATATATACTGTACAATAATCACCCTGATCCTGTATGGTATATACTGTACAATAATCACCCTGATCCTCTATGATATATACTGTACAATAATCACCCTGATCATGTATGATATATACTGTACAATAATCACCATGATCCTGTATGGTATATACTGTACAATAATCACCATGATCCTCGATATATACTGTACAATAATCACCCTGATCCTGTATGATATATACTGTACAATAATCACCCTGATCCTGTATGGTATATACTGTACAATAATCACCCTGATCCTCTATGATATATACTGTACAATAATCACCCTGATCCTGTATAATATATACTGTACAATAATCACCCTGATCCTCTATGATATATACTGTACAATAATCACCCTGATCCTCTATGGTATATACTGTACAATAATCACCCTGATCCTGTATGATATATATTGTACAATAATCACCTTGATCCTGTATGGTATAAACTGTACAATAATCACCCTGATCCTGTATGATATATACTGTACAATAATCACCCTGATTCCTGTATGGTATATACTGTACAATAATCACCCTGATCCTGTATGGTATATACTGTACAATAATCACCCTGATCCTGTATGGTATATACACTGTACAATAATCACCCTGATCCTGTATGATATATACTGTACAATAATCACCCTGATCCTCTATGGTATATACTGTACAATAATCACCCTGATCCTGTATGATATATACTGTACAATAATCACCCTGATCCTGTATGGTATATACTGTACAATAATCACCCTGATCCTGTATGATATATACTGTACAATAATCACCCTGATCCTGTATGGTGTATACTGTACAATAATCACCCTGATCCTCTATGATATATACTGTACAATAATCACCCTGATCCTGTATGGTATATACTGTACAATAATCACCCTGATCCTGTATGATATATACTGTACAATAATCACCCTGATCCTGTATGGTGTATACTGTACAATAATCACCCTGATCCTCTATGATATATACTGTACAATAATCACCCTGATCCTGTATGATATATACTGTACAATAATCACCCTGATCGTCTATGGTATATACTGTACAATAATCTCCCTGATCCTTTATGATATATACTGTACAATAATCACCCTGATCCTGTATGGTATATACTGTACAATAATCACCCTGATCCTGTATGATATATACTGTACAATAATCACCCTGATTCTGTATGATATATACTGTACAATAATCACCCTGATCCTGTATGATATATACTGTACAATAATCACCCTGATCGTCTATGGTATATACTATACAATAATCACCCTGATCCTGTATGATATATACTGTACAATAATCACCCTGATCCTGTATGGTATATACTGTACAATAATCACCATGATCCTCTATGATATATACTGTACAACAATCACCCTGATCCTCTATGATATATACTGTACAATAATCACCATGATCCTCTATGATATATACTGTACAATAATCACCCTGATCCTCTATGATATATACTGTACAATAATCACCCTGATCCTCTATGGTATATACTGTACAATAATCACCCTGATCCTGTATGATATATACTGTACAATAATCACCCTGATCCTGTATGGTATATACTGTACAATAATCACCCTGATCGTGTATGGTATATACTGTACAATAATCACATTGATCCTGTATGATATATACTGTACAATAATCACCCTGATCCTGTATGGTATATACTGTACAATAATCACCCTGATCCTCTATGATATATACTGTACAATAATCACCCTGATCATGTATGATATATACTGTACAATAATCACCATGATCCTGTATGGTATATACTGTACAATAATCACCATGATCCTCTATGATATATACTGTACAATAATCACCCTGATCCTGTATGATATATACTGTACAATAATCACCCTGATCCTGTATGGTATATACTGTACAATAATCACCCTGATCCTCTATGATATATACTGTACAATAATCACCCTGATCCTGTATAATATATACTGTACAATAATCACCCTGATCCTCTATGATATATACTGTACAATAATCACCCTGATCCTCTATGGTATATACTGTACAATAATCACCCTGATCCTGTATGATATATATTGTACAATAATCACCTTGATCCTGTATGGTATAAACTGTACAATAATCACCCTGATCCTGTATGATATATACTGTACAATAATCACCCTGATCCTGTATGGTATATACTGTACAATAATCACCCTGATCCTGTATGGTATATACTGTACAATAATCACCCTGATCCTGTATGGTATATACACTGTACAATAATCACCCTGATCCTGTATGGTATATACTGTACAATAATCACCCTGATCCTCTATGATATATACTGTACAATAATCACCCTGATCATGTATGATATATACTGTACAATAATCACCATGATCCTGTATGGTATATACTGTACAATAATCACCATGATCCTCTATGATATATACTGTACAATAATCACCCTGATCCTGTATGATATATACTGTACAATAATCACCCTGATCCTGTATGGTATATACTGTACAATAATCACCCTGATCCTCTATGATATATACTGTACAATAATCACCCTGATCCTGTATAATATATACTGTACAATAATCACCCTGATCCTCTATCATATATACTGTACAATAATCACCCTGATCCTCTATGGTATATACTGTACAATAATCACCCTGATCCTGTATGATATATATTGTACAATAATCACCTTGATCCTGTATGGTATAAACTGTACAATAATCACCCTGATCCTGTATGATATATACTGTACAATAATCACCCTGATCCTGTATGGTATATACTGTACAATAATCACCCTGATCCTCTATGATATATACTGTACAATAATCACCCTGATCCTGTATGATATATACTGTACAATAATCACCCTGATCCTGTATGGTATATACTGTACAATAATCACCCTGATCCTCTATGGTATATACTGTACAATAATCACCCTGATCCTGTATAATATATACTGTACAATAATCACCCTGATCCTGTATGGTATATACTGTACAATAATCACCCTGATCCTCTATGGTATATACTGTACAATAATCACCCTGATCCTCTATGGTATATACTGTACAATAATCACCCTGATCCTCTATGGTATATACTGTACAATAATCACCCTGATCCTGTATGGTATATACTGTACAATAATCACCCTGATCCTGTATGGTATATACTGTACAATAATCACCCTGATCCTCTATGGTATATACTGTACAATAATCACCCTGATCCTGTATAATATATACTGTACAATAATCACCCTGATCCTCTATGATATATACTGTACAATAATCACCCTGATCCTCTATGGTATATACTGTACAATAATCACCCTGATCCTGTATGATATATATTGTACAATAATCACCTTGATCCTGTATGGTATAAACTGTACAATAACCACCCTGATCCTGTATGATATATACTGTACAATAATCACCCTGATCCTGTATGGTATATACTGTACAATAATCACCCTGATCCTGTATGGTATATACTGTACAATAATCACCCTGATCCTGTATGGTATATACTGTACAATAATCACCCTGATCCTGTATGGTATATACTGTACAATAATCACCCTGATCCTCTATGGTATACACTGTACAATAATCACCCTGATCCTGTATGGTATATACTGTACAATAATCACCCTGATCCTGTATGGTATATACTGTACAATAATCACCCTGATCCTGTATGATATATACTGTACAATAATCACCCTGATCCTGTATGGTATATACTGTACAATAATCACCCTGATCCTCTATGATATATACTGTACAATAATCACCCTGATCCTGTATGATATATTCTGTACAATAATCACCCTGATCCTCTATGATATATACTGTACAATAATCACCCTGATCCAGTATGATATATACTGTACAATAATCACCCTGATCCTGTATGGTATATACTGTACAATAATCACCCTGATCCTCTATGACATATACTGTACAATAATCACCCTGATCCTCTATGATATATACTGTACAATAATCACCCTGATCCAGTATGATATATACTGTACAATAATCACCCTGATCCTGTATGGTATATACTGTACAATAATCACCCTGATCCTCTATGACATATACTGTACAATAATCACCCTGATCCTCTATGATATATACTGTACAATAATCACCCTGATCCTCTATGATATATACTGTACAATAATCACCCTGATTCTCTATGATATATACTGTACAATAATCACCCTGATCCTGTATGATATATACTGTACAATAATCACCCTGATCCTGTATGGTATATACTGTACAATAATCACCCTGATCCTCTATGATATATACTGTACAATAATCACCCTGATCCTGTATAATATATACTGTACAATAATCACCCTGATCCTCTATGATATATACTGTACAATAATCACCCTGATCCTCTATGGTATATACTGTACAATAATCACCCTGATCCTGTATGATATATATTGTACAATAATCACCTTGATCCTGTATGGTATAAACTGTACAATAATCACCCTGATCCTGTATGATATATACTGTACAATAATCACCCTGATCCTGTATGGTATATACTGTACAATAATCACCCTGATCCTGTATGGTATATACTGTACAATAATCACCCTGATCCTGTATGGTATATACACTGTACAATAATCACCCTGATCCTGTATGGTATATACTGTACAATAATCACCCTGATCCTCTATGATATATACTGTACAATAATCACCCTGATCATGTATGATATATACTGTACAATAATCACCATGATCCTGTATGGTATATACTGTACAATAATCACCATGATCCTCTATGATATATACTGTACAATAATCACCCTGATCCTGTATGATATATACTGTACAATAATCACCCTGATCCTGTATGGTATATACTGTACAATAATCACCCTGATCCTCTATGATATATACTGTACAATAATCACCCTGATCCTGTATAATATATACTGTACAATAATCACCCTGATCCTCTATCATATATACTGTACAATAATCACCCTGATCCTCTATGGTATATACTGTACAATAATCACCCTGATCCTGTATGATATATATTGTACAATAATCACCTTGATCCTGTATGGTATAAACTGTACAATAATCACCCTGATCCTGTATGATATATACTGTACAATAATCACCCTGATCCTGTATGGTATATACTGTACAATAATCACCCTGATCCTCTATGGTATATACTGTACAATAATCACCCTGATCCTGTATGGTATATACTGTACAATAATCACCCTGATCCTGTATGGTATATACTGTACAATAATCACCCTGATCCTGTATGATATATACTGTACAATAATCACCCTGATCCTGTATGGTATATACTGTACAATAATCACCCTGATCCTCTATGATATATACTGTACAATAATCACCCTGATCCTCTATGGTATATACTGTACAATAATCACCCTGATCCTGTATGATATATATTGTACAATAATCACCTTGATCCTGTATGGTATAAACTGTACAATAATCACCCTGATCCTGTATGATATATACTGTACAATAATCACCCTGATCCTGTATGGTATATACTGTACAATAATCACCCTGATCCTGTATGGTATATACTGTACAATAATCACCCTGATCCTGTACGGTATATACTGTACAATAATCACCCTGATCCTGTATGGTATATACTGTACAATAATCACCCTGATCCTCTATGGTATATACTGTACAATAATCACCCTGATCCTGTATGGTATATACTGTACAATAATCACCCTGATCCTGTATGGTATATACTGTACAATAATCACCCTGATCCTGTATGATATATACTGTACAATAATCACCCTGATCCTGTATGGTATATACTGTACAATAATCACCCTGATCGTCTATGATATATACTGTACAATAATCACCCTGATCCTGTATGATATATTCTGTACAATAATCACCCTGATCCTCTATGATATATACTGTACAATAATCACCCTGATCCTGTATAATATATACTGTACAATAATCACCCTGATCCTCTATGATATATACTGTACAATAATCACCCTGATCCTCTATGGTATATACTGTACAATAATCACCCTGATCCTGTATGGTATATATTGTACAATAATCACCTTGATCCTGTATGGTATAAACTGTACAATAATCACCCTGATCCTGTATGATATATACTGTACAATAATCACCCTGATCCTGTATGGTATATACTGTACAATAATCACCCTGATCCTGTATGGTATATACTGTACAATAATCACCCTGATCCTGTATGGTATATACACTGTACAATAATCACCCTGATCCTGTATGGTATATACTGTACAATAATCACCCTGATCCTCTATGATATATACTGTACAATAATCACCCTGATCATGTATGATATATACTGTACAATAATCACCATGATCCTGTATGGTATATACTGTACAATAATCACCATGATCCTCTATGATATATACTGTACAATAATCACCCTGATCCTGTATGATATATACTGTACAATAATCACCCTGATCCTGTATGGTATATACTGTACAATAATCACCCTGATCCTCTATGGTATATACTGTACAATAATCACCCTGATCCTGTATAATATATACTGTACAATAATCACCCTGATCCTCTATGATATATACTGTACAATAATCACCCTGATCCTCTATGGTATATACTGTACAATAATCACCCTGATCCTGTATGATATATATTGTACAATAATCACCTTGATCCTGTATGTTATAAACTGTACAATAATCACCCTGATCCTGTATGATATATACTGTACAATAATCACCCTGATCCTGTATGGTATATACTGTACAATAATCACCCTGATCCTGTATGGTATATACTGTACAATAATCACCCTGATCCTGTATGGTATATACTGTACAATAATCACCCTGATCCTGTATGGTATATACTGTACAATAATCACCCTGATCCTCTATGGTATACACTGTACAATAATCACCCTGATCCTGTATGGTATATACTGTACAATAATCACCCTGATCCTGTATGGTATATACTGTACAATAATCACCCTGATCCTGTATGATATATACTGTACAATAATCACCCTGATCCTGTATGGTATATACTGTACAATAATCACCCTGATCCTCTATGATATATACTGTACAATAATCACCCTGATCCTGTATGATATATTCTGTACAATAATCACCCTGATCCTCTATGATATATACTGTACAATAATCACCCTGATCCAGTATGATATATACTGTACAATAATCACCCTGATCCTGTATGGTATATACTGTACAATAATCACCCTGATCCTCTATGACATATACTGTACAATAATCACCCTGATCCTGTATGGTATATACACTGTACAATAATCACCCTGATCCTGTATGGTATATACTGTACAATAATCACCCTGATCCTCTATGATATATACTGTACAATAATCACCCTGATCATGTATGATATATACTGTACAATAATCACCATGATCCTGTATGGTATATACTGTACAATAATCACCATGATCCTCTATGATATATACTGTACAATAATCACCCTGATCCTGTATGATATATACTGTACAATAATCACCCTGATCCTGTATGGTATATACTGTACAATAATCACCCTGATCCTCTATGGTATATACTGTACAATAATCACCCTGATCCTGTATAATATATACTGTACAATAATCACCCTGATCCTCTATGATATATACTGTACAATAATCACCCTGATCCTCTATGGTATATACTGTACAATAATCACCCTGATCCTGTATGATATATATTGTACAATAATCACCTTGATCCTGTATGGTATAAACTGTACAATAATCACCCTGATCCTGTATGATATATACTGTACAATAATCACCCTGATCCTGTATGGTATATACTGTACAATAATCACCCTGATCCTGTATGGTATATACTGTACAATAATCACCCTGATCCTGTATGGTATATACTGTACAATAATCACCCTGATCCTGTATGGTATATACTGTACAATAATCACCCTGATCCTCTATGGTATACACTGTACAATAATCACCCTGATCCTGTATGGTATATACTGTACAATAATCACCCTGATCCTGTATGGTATATACTGTACAATAATCACCCTGATCCTGTATGATATATACTGTACAATAATCACCCTGATCCTGTATGGTATATACTGTACAATAATCACCCTGATCCTCTATGATATATACTGTACAATAATCACCCTGATCCTGTATGATATATTCTGTACAATAATCACCCTGATCCTCTATGATATATACTGTACAATAATCACCCTGATCCAGTATGATATATACTGTACAATAATCACCCTGATCCTGTATGGTATATACTGTACAATAATCACCCTGATCCTCTATGACATATACTGTACAATAATCACCCTGATCCTCTATGATATATACTGTACAATAATCACCCTGATCCTCTATGATATATACTGTACAATAATCACCCTGATTCTCTATGATATATAATGTACAATAATCACCCTGATCCTGTATGATATATACTGTACAATAATCACCCTGATCCTGTATGGTGTATACTGTACAATAATCACCCTGATCCTCTATGATATATAATGTACAATAATCACCCTGATCCTGTATGATATATACTGTACAATAATCACCCTGATCCTCTATGGTATATACTGTACAATAATCACCCTGATCCTGTATGGTATATACTGTACAATAATCACCCTGATCCTGTATGATATATACTGTACAATAATCACCCTGATCCTGTATGGTGTATACTGTACAATAATCACCCTGATCCTGTATGATATATACTGTACAATAATCACCCTGATCCTGTATGGTGTATACTGTACAATAATCACCCTGATCCTCTATGATATATACTGTACAATAATCACCCTGATCCTGTATGATATATACTGTACAATAATCACCCTGATCGTCTATGGTATATACTGTACAATAATCTCCCTGATCCTGTATGATATATACTGTACAATAATCACCCTGATCCTGTATGGTATATACTGTACAATAATCACCCTGATCCTGTATGATATATACTGTACAATAATCACCCTGATTCTGTATGATATATACTGTACAATAATCACCCTGATCCTGTATGATATATACTGTACAATAATCACCCTGATCGTCTATGGTATATACTATACAATAATCACCCTGATCCTGTATGATATATACTGTACAATAATCACCCTGATCCTGTATGGTATATACTGTACAATAATCACCCTGATCCTCTATGACATATACTGTACAATAATCACCCTGATCCTCTATTATATATACTGTACAATAATCACCCTGATCCTGTATGATATATATTGTACAATAATCACCTTGATCCTGTATGGTATAAACTGTACAATAATCACCCTGATCCTGTATGATATATACTGTACAATAATCACCCTGATCCTGTATGGTATATACTGTACAATAATCACCCTGATCCTGTATGGTATATACTGTACAATAATCACCCTGATCCTGTATGGTATATACACTGTACAATAATCACCCTGATCCTGTATGGTATATACTGTACAATAATCACCCTGATCCTCTATGATATATACTGTACAATAATCACCCTGATCATGTATGATATATACTGTACAATAATCACCATGATCCTGTATGGTATATACTGTACAATAATCACCATGATCCTCTATGATATATACTGTACAATAATCACCCTGATCCTGTATGATATATACTGTACAATAATCACCCTGATCCTGTATGGTATATACTGTACAATAATCACCCTGATCCTCTATGATATATACTGTACAATAATCACCCTGATCCTGTATAATATATACTGTACAATAATCACCCTGATCCTCTATGATATATACTGTACAATAATCACCCTGATCCTCTATGGTATATACTGTACAATAATCACCCTGATCCTGTATGATATATATTGTACAATAATCACCTTGATCCTGTATGGTATAAACTGTACAATAATCACCCTGATCCTGTATGATATATACTGTACAATAATCACCCTGATCCTGTATGGTATATACTGTACAATAATCACCCTGATCCTGTATGGTATATACTGTACAATAATCACCCTGATCCTGTATGGTATATACTGTACAATAATCACCCTGATCCTGTATGATATATACTGTACAATAATCACCCTGATCCTGTATGGTATATACTGTACAATAATCACCCTGATCCTCTATGATATATACTGTACAATAATCACCCTGATCCTGTATGATATATTCTGTACAATAATCACCCTGATCCTCTATGATATATACTGTACAATAATCACCCTGATACTGTATGATATATACTGTACAATAATCACCCTGATCCTGTATGGTATATACTGTACAATAATCACCGTGATCCTCTATGACATATACTGTACAATAATCACCCTGATCCTCTATGATATATACTGTACAATAATCACCCTGATCCTCTATGATATATACTGTACAATAATCACCCTGATTCTCTATGATATATAATGTACAATAATCACCCTGATCCTGTATGATATATACTGTACAATAATCACCCTGATCCTGTATGGTGTATACTGTACAATAATCACCCTGATCCTCTATGATATATAATGTACAATAATCACCCTGATCCTGTATGATATATACTGTACAATAATCACCCTGATCCTCTATGGTATATACTGTACAATAATCACCCTGATCCTCTATGGTATATACTGTACAATAATCACCCTGATCCTGTATGATATATACTGTACAATAATCACCCTGATCCTGTATGGTATATACTGTACAATAATCACCCTGATCCTGTATGATATATACTGTACAATAATCACCCTGATCCTGTATGGTGTATACTGTACAATAATCACCCTCATCCTCTATGATATATACTGTACAATAATCACCCTGATCCTGTATGATATATACTGTACAATAATCACCCTGATCGTCTATGGTATATACTGTACAATAATCTCCCTGATCCTGTATGATATATACTGTACAATAATCACCCTGATCCTGTATGGTATATACTGTACAATAATCACCCTGATCCTGTATGATATATACTGTACAATAATCACCCTGATTCTGTATGATATATACTGTACAATAATCACCCTGATCCTGTATGATATATACTGTACAATAATCACCCTGATCGTCTATGGTATATACTATACAATAATCACCCTGATCCTGTATGATATATACTGTACAATAATCACCCTGATCCTGTATGGTATATACTGTACAATAATCACCATGATCCTCTATGACATATACTGTACAATAATCACCCTGATCCTCTATGATATATACTGTACAATAATCACCCTGATCCTCTATGATATATACTGTACAATAATCACCATGATCCTCTATGATATATACTGTACAATAATCACCCTGATCCTCTATGATATATACTGTACAATAATCACCCTGATCCTCTATGGTATATACTGTACAATAATCATCCTGATCCTGTATGATATATACTGTACAATAATCACCCTGATCCTGTATGGTATATACTGTACAATAATCACCCTGATCCTGTATGATATATACTGTACAATAATCACCCTGATCCTGTATGGTATATACTGTACAATAATCACCCTGATCCTGTATGATATATACTGTACAATAATCACCCTGATCCTGTATGGTATATACACTGTACAATAATCACCCTGATCCTCTATGGTATATACTGTACAATAATCACCCTGGTCCTCTATGGTATATACTGTACAATAATCACCCTGATCCTCTATGATATATACTGTACAATAATCAACCTGATCCTGTATGAGATATACTGTACAATAAACACCCTGATCCTGTATGAGATATACTGTACAATAATCACCCTGATCCTGTATGATATATACTGTACAATAATCACCCTGATCCTCTATGGTATATACTGTACAATAATCACCCTGATCCTGTATGATATATACTGTACAATAATCACCCTGATCCTGTATGGTATATACTGTACAATAATCACCCTGATCCTGTATGATATATACTGTACAATAATCACCCTGATCCTGTATGGTATATACTGTACAATAATCACCCTGATCCTGTATGGTATATACTGCACAATAATCAACCTGATCCTGTATGAGATATACTGTACAATAAACACCCTGATCCTGTATGAGATATACTATACAATAATCACCCGGATCCTGTATGATATATACTGTACAATAATCACCCTGATCCTGTATGATATATACTGTACAATAATCACCCTGATCCTGTATGGTATATACTGTACAATAATCACCCTGATCCTGTATGATATATACTGTACAATAATCACCCTGATCCTGTATGGTGTATACTGTACAATAATCACCCTGATCCTCTATGATATATACTGTACAATAATCACCCTGATCCTGTATGATATATACTGTACAATAATCACCCTGATCGTCTATGGTATATACTGTACAATAATCTCCCTGATCCTGTATGATATATACTGTACAATAATCACCCTGATCCTGTATGGTATATACTGTACAATAATCACCCTGATCCTGTATGATATATACTGTACAATAATCACCCTGATTCTGTATGATATATACTGTACAATAATCACCCTGATCCTGTATGATATATACTGTACAATAATCACCCTGATCGTCTATGGTATATACCGTACAATAATCACCCTGATCCTGTATGATATATACCGTACAATAATCACCCTGATCCTGTATGATATATACCGTACAATAATCACCCTGATCCTGTATGATATATACCGTACAATAATCACCCTGATCCTGTATTGTATATACTGTACAATAATCACCCTGATCCTGTATGATATGTACTGTACAATAATCACCCTGATCCTGTATGATATATACTGTACAATAATCACCCTGGTCCTGTATGATACATACTGTACAATAATCACCCTGATCCTGTATGATATATACTATACAATAATCACCCTGATCCTGTATGATATATACTGTACAATAATCACCCTGATCCTGTATGATATATACTATACAATAATCACCCTGATCCTGTATGATATATACTGTACAATAATCACCCTGATCCTGTATGATATATACTATACAATAATCAACCTGATCCTGTATGATATATACTATACAATAATCACCCTGATCCTGTATGATATATACTATACAATAAACACCCTGATCCTGTATGGTATATACTGTACAATAATCACCCTGATCCTGTATGATATATACTGTACAATAATCACCCTGATCCTGTATGATATATACTGTACAATAATCACCCTGATCCTGTATGATCTATACTGTACAATAATCACCCTGATCCTGTATGGTATATACCGTACAATAATCACCCTGATCCTGTATGATATATACCGTACAATACTCACCCTGATCCTGTATGATATATACCGTACAATAATCACCCTGATCCTGTATGATATATACCGTACAATAATCACCCTGATCCTGTATTGTATATACTGTACAATAATCACCCTGATCCTGTATGATATGTACTGTACAATAATCACCCTGATCCTGTATGATATATACTGTACAATAATCACCCTGGTCCTGTATGATACATACTGTACAATAATCACCCTGATCCTGTATGATATATACTATACAATAATCACCCTGATCCTGTATGATATATACTGTACAATAATCACCCTGATCCTGTATGATATATACTATACAATAATCACCCTGATCCTGTATGATATATGCTGTACAATAATCACCCTGATCCTGTATGATATATACTATACAATAATCAACCTGATCCTGTATGATATATACTATACAATAATCACCCTGATCCTGTATGATATATACTATACAATAAACACCCTGATCCTGTATGGTATATACTGTACAATAATCACCCTGATCCTGTATGATATATACTGTACAATCATGGGCCTGATCCTGTATGATACATACTGAACAATAATCACCCTGATCCTGTATGATATATACTGTACAATAATCACCCTCATCCTGTATGGTATATACTGCACAATAATCACCCTGATCCTGTATGATATATACTGTACAATAATCACCCTGATCCTGTATGATATATACTGTACAATAATCACCCTCATCCTGTATGGTATATACTGTACAATAATCACCCTGATCCTGTATGATATATACTGTACAATAATCACCCTGATCCTGTATGGTATATACTGTACAATAATCACCCTGATCCTGTATGATATATACTGTACAATAATCACCCTGATCCTGTATGGTATATACTGTACAATAATCACCCTTCTTCCTGTATGGTATATACTGTACAATAATCACCCTGATCCTGTATGATATATACTATACAATAATCACCCTGATCCTGTATGATATATACTGCACAATAATCACCCTGATCCTGTAATATATATACTATACAATAATCACCCTGATCCTGTATTGTATATACTGTACAATAATCACCCTGATCCTCTATGATATGTACTGTACAATAATCACCCTGATCCTGTATGATATATACTGTACAATAATCACCCTGGTCCTGTATGATATATACTGTACAATAATGACCCTGATCCTGTATGATATATACTATACAATAATCACCCTGATCCTGTATGATATATACCGTAGAATAATCACCCTGATCCTGTATGATATATACTATACAATAATCACCCTGATCCTGTATGATATATACTATACAATAATCACCCTGATCCTGTATGATATATACTATACAATAAACACCCTGATCCTGTATGGTATATACTGTACAATAATCACCCTGATCCTGTATGGTATATACTATACAATAATCACCCTGATCCTGTATGATATATACTATACAATAAACACCCTGATCCTGTATGGTATATACTGTACAATAATCATCCTGATCCTGTATGGTATTTACTGTACAATAATCACCCTGACCCTGTTTGGTATAAACTATAGAATAATCACCCTGATCCTGTATGATATAATATGAGATATGGTAAGAACTTACCCTTGTTATCTCTATTTCTACGAAGTCCATAGGGTTCCACAGGATACCTTGGGGTATAGGTGTGACGTCAGTCGCAGGGCACCAAAGAGTTAAGCTTTCAGCCTCCCAGGATGCACTAGGTCCCCCTCCTATACCCCGCCCCCGGGCCAAGGCACCTCAGTTAGTTACCAAGCCATAGGCCGGAGGAGGAGAAGGAAGAGAGAGAACAAAGATCTGGACACATACAAGAATCACATTCTCACCAGAGGGAGACGGAAAACCGGTGACCAGAGCAAAGCCCATCTGCAGCACAGGTGCGACAGGGCGGGAGTCCTGTGGAACCCTATGGACTTCGTAGAAATAGAGATAACAAGGGTAAGTTCTTACCATATCTCATATTTTCTACTTCAGGGTCCATAGGGTATCCACAGGATACCTTGGGGATGTCCCAAAGCAGTATCCTTTAAGGGTGGGGACGCTCCTGTGCAGAAAGGAGAATCCGCCGCCCGAAGGAAGCATCCTGAGAGGCGAAGGTGTCAAACCTGTAATACCTCACGAAGGTATGGACAGAAGACCACGTAGCAGCCTTGCAGATCTGAACTGCCGAGGCACCACGTCGAGCTGCCCACGAAGGACCCACAGACCTAGTGGAATGAGCCTTCAGAGAAGGAGGGACCGGTAGGCCTTCATGAAGATAAGCTTCAGAAATAGCCATACGGATCCAGGCTGCCAAAGTTTGCTTTGAAGCAGGCCAACCCTTTTTACAGAAGCCATAGAGGACAACAAAGCGTCCGACTTCCTAAACAAAGAAGTGCGGTCAACATAAGTCCTTAAGGCCCGCACAACATCCAAAGAGGCCTCACCCACGGAAAGACCTGGTGAGTTAAAGGCCGGAACAACTATTTCCTCGTTAACATGAAACTGGGAAACAACTTTGGGAAGAAACTCGGGCCGAGTGCGGAGCACTGCCCTGTTCCCATGAAAAACCAAGAAAGGGGGTCTACAAGAAAGAGCCCCTAACTCAGAAACACGTCTGGCTGAAGCAACGGCCAGAAGGAAAACAGTCTTAGCTGTTAGCCATTTAATATCCACTGAGCCCAGTGGTTCAAACGGCGGTCCTTGGAGAGCCCTCAGGACCACAGCCAAATCCCAAGGCGCCACAGGTGGAACAAAGGGCGGCTGAATACGGAGAACACCTTGCATAAAGGTGCGCACATCCGGGATTGTAGCAATCCTACGGTGAAACCAGACAGATAGGGCCGAAACCTGTACCTTCAAAGAAGCAAGGCGAAGCCCATGATCTAGTCCCGCTTGCAGGAAGGCGAGAATCCGAGACAGACGAAACTCCCGCGGTGCATAACCTCTCGGTCGACACCACTGGAAGAACGTATGCCACACGCGATGGTATATCCTCGCGGAAGACGGTTTCCGAGCTCGTAACATGGTACGCACCACAGAGCTGGAAAACCCCCAGGACCTCAGCATGGCCGTCTCAACAGCCACGCCGCCAAAGACAGCCGAGTCAGGTCCGGGTGAAGACAAGGACCCTGAGACAGAAGGTCCGGTCGTAGCGGCAACCGCAGAGGACTGTCCACGGACAGACCCTGAAGGTCTGAGAACCAGTGCCGTCTGGGCCACGCGGGAGCTATCAACAGAAGCGTCCCTCCTTCCTGTTTGAATTTCCGGATTACCCGTGGAAGAAGGGAGACCGGAGGGAACAGGTATGCGAACCTGAACGTCCACCGGACGGACAGAGCATCCACCAGAGACGCCCCTTCGTCTCTTGTGCGAGACCCGTACACCGGCAACTTGTTGTTGTGCCGGGACGCCATGAGGTCGATTTCTGGAAGACCCCACCTGTCCACCAGTAGTTGAAAAACGTCCGGGTGCAGGGACCATTCCCCTGGATGAACGTCCTGGCGACTTAGAAAGTCCGCCTCCCAATTTAGCACTCCCGGGAT
This sequence comes from Taudactylus pleione, assembly GCA_031769625.1. NCBI lineage: Eukaryota > Metazoa > Chordata > Amphibia > Anura > Myobatrachidae > Taudactylus > Taudactylus pleione. The sequence goes on along the minus strand of JAUIMM010001041.1, from coordinate 1,341,937 downwards.
GAAGACCGCTGATATGGCCGGAAGATTGCGCTCCGCCCAAACCAGGATCCGAGAGACCTCTACGAGAGCCGCCCGACTGCGAGTTCCTCCTTGCCTGTTTATGTAGGCCACGGTGGTAGCATTGTCCGACTGGACCTGCACCGGGTGACCCTGGAGAAACCGCTGTGCCTGCAGGAGAGCATTGAAGACCGCACGGAGTTCCAAGATATTTATTGGAAGCTCCGCTTCTGTCGGTGTCCACCTGCCCTGGAACAAGTGTGGACCCGAAACTGCTCCCCAGCCCCGAAGACTGGCGTCCGTTGTCAACAGGACCCAATTTGGAACCCAGAACGGACGTCCCTTGTTGAGGTGGGTCGTCTTTAACCACCAAGCAAGGGACAGGCGAACCTCCGGGGTGAGCACAATCGTCTGGAATTCAGAGACTGAGGCAGCCCGTTCCACTTGGACAGGATCAGGTGCTGCAGAGGTCTGGAGTGAAACTGGGCGTATTCCACCATGTCGAACACCGACACCATGGAGCCCAGTAACCTCATCGCCGAGTGTAAGGACACCCGGCGGCTGTGCAGACAACTGCGCACCCTTGACTGTAAAGCAGAGATCTTGTCCTCCGTCACGAAGATCCTTTGCTGTCCCGAGTCCAATAAGGCTCCAAGATGCAGAATCCTCCGAGACGGGATTAGAGTGGACTTCTGCCAGTTGATTAGCCAGCCGTGCCGTTGCAGCAGTGCAATGGTCAGGTCCAAGTGGTGTAACAGGAGCTCTGGAGATCCTGCCACCAATAACAGGTCGTCCAAGTACGGCAACATGCGGACTCCTTGCAGCCGCAGAGAAGCCGCCATGACCGCCATAGCGTCCTGTATGTCCAATGACACCATGTAGTCCCCAGGTTCCAGCGCCAGAATGATGGACCGTAGGGTCTCCATCCGAAACTTCGGGACCCGCAAAGACTTGTTGAGTGCTTTGAGGTTGAGAATCGGACGATATGACCCATTGGGTTTCTGTACCAAAAATAGATTTGAATAGAAACCCTGGCCCCTCTGGGAGAATGGAACAGGCACTATAACTCCAGCCTGGAGCATAGTGTGCAATACCTTCCGCAGCTCCGTAGCCTTGTTCCGGTCTGATGGTAGACCCGTGGTGAAGAATCGAGCCGGGGGTCTGTGCCGGAAGGAGAGGGCGTACCCGTGAGAGACCACCTCCAGAACCCAAGTGTCTGTCGTAGTGAACGACCAACACCGGGAGAACTGCAGCAGGCGGCCTCCCACCCTGGGATCCCCCAAGGGGAGACCCGGACCGTCAGGCCGCAGGCTTGTCATCTGGCTTGGGGGCCGGACGTCTGGTACTCCATGCCTGTTTCCGGGGCTTGACCGATTTCTTAGGGCCAGCCTGTCGAGGAAACGACTGTGGTTTGGGCCTGCCCTGGGCCCTAGATGACCGAAAGGACGATGGTCCAGAACCAGAAGGAGCAGCGGCCGACGGGAGACAAGCAGATTTGGCTGCCGCCAGCGTGGCCACAATCTTATCCAGATCCGGACCGAAGAGAACTTCTCCGGTAAACGGCAACGCTTCCAGACCTTTCATGGATCTGCGTCCGCCTTCCAGGATCGCAGCCACAAGGTGCGACAAGCAGCTACCGCTGCTGAAGAAATTCTAGACACCAGAGTACTAATGTCTAGAGCCGCCTCGTTGATGTAGGTGGCCGAATCACGGAGATTGCCAATCAACTCCGCCTGTTCGGCCGGACAGTCGGATTCAAAAGAAGCCTCTAATGAATCCGCCCAGCGCTCCATCGCTCTGGCAACCCAGCAAATGGCCATAGCCGGCCGTGCTGCCCCCCCTGCAAGGGAATAAGCGGACTTCAGGCAGATTTCTACCTTGCGGTCCGTAGCATCCTTAAGGGAGGACATGGATGGCATCGGCAATGTGGCACTACGGACAAGACGGGTCACGTGAGAATCCACCTGTGGAGGGGATTCACACTTAGCAAAATAATTATCCGCGAACGGATAAGCCACCGCCAGGCGTCTCTGCGGCTGGTATCTTTTGCCAGGTTGTTTCCACGCCTCCTCTAAATGGTCCACCAACTGACCCGAAAGAGGAAAGACTGTGGCATCGCCCTTCACATCTTTGAAAAAGGCATACTTAGATTTAGCCGCTGGGGGAACTTCGTCCTCAATCACCAAGGCTGTGCGGACCGCCCGAATAAGTCCAGGAATATATACTTTGGACTTAGCATCAGCGTCCTTAGTATGGAAAGGTTCCTGATCGTAAGGATCCAGAATCTCCCCATCATCAGACGTCCCTTCGTCATCCTCATAAGGAGCGGACAGAGACGCCACCGGCCTTTTATGAGGCCGCATCACAGACTCCCCTTGCAACACATCCGACAAGTGCTGTACAGAACTCGTCAGGGAGTTAACCCACGCTGGCTCCTGAGAACCCGGGAGCGGGGAAATAGGGAGACTGTGGGGTACCACCAATTGTCGTGGGAACCCCTGCATGGGTGACGACACCACAGACTGCTGGGACAAACCCATCGGAGTAAACGCGGGCTGCGGAGCTAACTGGCCCACTAAAGCTGTTAACGCCTGAGCGAAACAAGCCCAGGGCGGCTCCTGTACCGGTGCTGTAACCGTAATAGGCCGCGCCATGGACAAACACTGCCGGCAAAGGCCCTCCGCGCTACCCTCCCCCTCCGCTAACGGTACTTTGCACGTGGTACACTGTAGCCGGAGGGGAAAATCACTTTCAGACATGATGGCACCACGTATGTGACCTCTCTCACCAATTAAGTATTAAATAGGCGAGAGACCACCCTGCAGCACCGCACCGCAAGGGCTTTAGCAGAAAGAACAGGGACAGTAATAAAGCTGACAGTTTAGAGAAGAAAAGTTACAGGCAGCGCTAGCACAGTCACATACAATGCAGAGAAATAACAATTCCTGCACTAACAGCGCTGATCACTCAACTACACAGACACAGGGCCTGGTAGGACACAGCGCTGCATACACAGACCTGAGCCACAGCGGAGGAGAGGTATGCGGGGGGACCCAGACCACGATGCTTCCTTCCAGACTTCCAGCAGCGTTCACCATGCGTTGCAGAGAAGATGGCCGCCGAGGAGCAGAGAGAAGCTGGCCTGGGGGAGGAGCGCTGACACAGGACCAGTCAGCACAGTGCAGAGAGGGCTGTGTGCAGCGGGGGAGGCGCCGGCTGTGAGACAGGGAAGGCGCGCTCCCCTGGCATGCATTTAACCCCTGGGACGCCGCAGCGCTACCGCTCTGCTGCGGTCCGCTGTCCCAGGGGGTAGTGGAAGCGCAGGTTGGTCGCCTGGCTCCATGCTGCAGCCAGTCCCCAGGGAGCCCCCTGCCTGGGGACTTAGGACCATGTGATCAGCGGGGACCCACCGCGGGACCCCGCTGCTTACCTCTGTCCCCCTTGAATCCGGCCATGGTCCGGAGCATCTGGGGTCACCGCTAGCTGTGACCCCAGACGCCCACCAGCATCCCCGGATCAGTACCGGCGTTCTGGTACCGGCGGGGTGTAGGGAAGACAGCATGGACGTCAGGACTGACTGTCCATGCTGTTCATCCAGATGTGCAGCCACAGCTGCATGAAGAAAAAGCTTCAGGGGCTCTTCTAGCCCCCACTCCAACAGGTGCACCCGACTCCGGCCGGGCACCAAACTAAACTGAGGTGCCTTGGCCCGGGGGTGGGGTATAGGAGGGGGACCTAGTGCATCCTGGGAGGCTGAAAGCTTAACTCTTTGGTGCCCTGCGACTGACGTCACACCTATACCCCAAGGTATCCTGTGGATACCCTATGGACCCTGAAGTAGAAATACTGTACAATAATCACCCTGATCCTGTATGGTATATACTGTACAATAATCACCCTGATCCTGTATGGTATATACTGTATAATAATCACCCTGATATTGTATGATATATACTGTACAATAATCACCCTCATCCTGTATGGTATATACTGTACAATAATCACCCTGATCCTGTATGATATATACTGTACAATAATCACCCTCATCCTGTATGGTATATACTGTACAATAATCACCCTGATCCTGTATGATATATACTGTACAATAATCACCCTGATCCTCTATGAAATATACTGTACAATAATCACCCTGATCCTGTATGATATATACTGTACAATCATGGGCCTGATCCTGTATGATACATACTGTACAATAATCACCCTGATCCTGTATGATATATACTGTACAATAATCAACCTCATCCTGTATGGTATATACTGTACAATAATCACCCTGATCCTGTATGATATATACTGTACAATAATCACCCTAATCCTGTATGGTATATACTGTACAATAATCACCCTGATCCTGTATGATATATACTGTACAATAATCACCCTGATCCTGTATGATATATACTGTACAATAATCACCCTGATCGTGTATGATATATACTGTACAATAATCACCCTCATCCTGTATGATATATACTGTACAATCATGGGCCTGATCCAGCACAGCCGGCATTGGGACGCCCGCTGCTGCATTCTCACATCCGTCCACTGGCGATTTTCTGCGCACATATAATCGGTACCTTTGACGCACATCGGTCAGTCACGCAGCATTTACGACAAGTCTGACCAGCCGCAGTAACGGCCATTCTCCTCGTACACAGAGGGCACTTACGCTGCGTATGCAATCGCTGTGGCTAAGTTATGCACGCCCATGAAAAGGGCAGACGCATCCGTGTAAAACTAATCATACTCTCCCTGCTGTACATTATATAGATATTAGAAGTCCTGTGACACATGGCTCTGGGCTGAGTGTCTCTATTACTAGTTATTAGACTGATCCTCGGATTGCTGTGACCTATATACTCTCCTTGCTGTACATTATATGGATATTAGAAGTCACAGAGGAGTCCTGTGGCACATGGCTGTGGGCTGACTGTCTCTATATACAGTAGGTCACACAAGGTGTGTGGGTGAATGTGTGTGTCCTACAAATAAGGTGTTTTTGGACTATTTGCCCATTTCGGACTTGAGCAACGATACACAGAAAAAGCGATGACTGGGGGACCATGGTGGATTACGCATTTTCTGCTCTATGCGCTAACTACGTAATTTGAGATTTCATTCTACAGAACAATCTATTTAAAAGACCTGGCAGTGTGCCTAATAATGTGCATATATGGCATCGTCCATAAATTCACAGGGTGACACAAAGCTTCTAATTGCAGAAAATGACTGTAACCTTACGCCACCCCATAGGTGGCAGGGAATAGTACGATCACGGTGCGAGTGCGGCACGCTTGGCACAAGTCAATGTATTTAGAGGAAAAAAAGATGTAGAAATGTGACACTTTGGATAAAGGCAGCACAGATCTCCCCTCAGCGCAGGGAAATGCTCAATAACTACAAGTGACGCTCAAATGATCTGCAAATTGGGTAAAACATCATTATTATTATTTTAAAGCATCTGACGTGGGCAGGACACATGTAGAGAAGAACAGCTCAGCAGAGACCTTTCCAGTTATGGACGTTATGGCGTTGAGTTGGCGTTATGGCGTTGATGATGATAGCGTTACATCGGATGAGCACGATGGCCATGCTCATTGTGGCTGTTCACATTTGTATGCATTCCTTGGGGTAAGCAGGGCTAATAAATGACGAAAGTAAATGCACTGTGCTCTCTGCGAATGACCCCCTAGCACAATACTGCGCAGGCATCCAACGCTCAGCTCTAGAAGAGCCTCCGATCCCGCGTAACACAGAGACGCAGCAGATTCTTCGAAAGCTTCATCCTGAGCATGCTGGCAGCTCCTCTCCTCCTGGGTTGCTAGGATAAGTATCTAGGGGATTAATCCCTGCGAGTTACCGGCGACCGCTGGACCATTCTGGATGTCAGCCAGCCCCAGCTATGATCAGAAAGATGGCACCTAGGTGGGGGCACGCGGAATGACATCAGAGAGCAGCGCAATTAGCAGGGACCGCTCTCTGACGGGACACTGATACAGCCAGATTGCAGCACTCTTCTCTTATAATTGACAGTGTTTTATCCCTTTGGAAGATCCACCCTGTACATGAAAGAGAGTGGGCAGGGGGCGGATGGCTGGCATCGCAGGTCATTGCCCTGTCTCTGGCCTGGAAGCTTACGCATTCCACAGCTGGCAAATATATTGCTGCAGGGTGAGCCGTACAAGGGCAAGACGCCCCATCTATGGGATATATTACAGAGAGACAACCAAGCTCTGCCATATGTGTGCTGCAACCAGCAACTAATAATAACTGTACTGAGACTGCGCTGCTGCCGGTTACTCTACCGAGACTGTGCTGCTGCCGGTTACTGTACTGAGACTGTGCTGCCGCCAGTTACTGTACCGAGACTGTGCTGCCGCCAGTTACTGTACTGAGACTGTGCTGCTCTCGGTTACTGTACTGAGACTGTGCTGCCGCCTGTTACTGTACTGAGACTGTGCTGCCGCCGGTTACGGTACTGAGACTGTGCTGCCGCCGGTTACAGTACTGAGACTGTGCTGCCGCCGGTTACTGTACTGAGACTGTGCTGCCGCCGGTTACTGTACTGAGACTGTGCTGCCGCCGGTTACGGTACTGAGACAGTGCTGCCGCCGGTTACTGTACTGAGACTGTGCTGCCGCCGGTTACTGTACTGAGACTGTGCTGCCGCCGGTTACTGTACTGAGACTGTGCTGCCGCCTGTTACTGTACTGAGACTGTGCTGCCGCCAGTTACTGTACAGAGACTGTGCTGCCGCCAGTTACTGTACCGAGACTGTGCTGCCGCCGGTTACTGTACCGAGACCGGCGGTTACTGTACTGAGACTGTGCAGCCGCCGCTTACTGTAATGAGACTGTGCTGCCGCCGGTTACTGTACTGAGACTGTGCTACCGCCGGTTACGGTACTGAGACTGTGCTGCCACCGGTTACTGTACTGAGACTGTGCTGCCACCGGTTACTGTACTGAGACTGTGCTGCCGCCGGTTACTGTACTGAGACTGTGCTGCCGCCGGTTACTGTACTGAGACTGTGCTGCCGCCAGTTACGGTACTGAGACTGTGCTGCCGCCAGTTACGGTACTGATGTTACGGTACTGAGACTGTGCTGCCGCCGGTTACAGTACTGAGACTGTGCTGCCGCCGGTTACTGTACTGAGACTGTGCTGCCGCCGGTTACTGTACTGAGACTGTGCTGCTGCCGGTTACGGTACTGAGACAGTGCTGCCGCCGGTTACTGTACTGAGACTGTGCTGCCGCCGGTTACTGTACTGAGACTGTGCTGCCGCCGGTTACTGTACTGAGACTGTGCTGCCGCCTGTTACTGTACTGAGACTGTGCTGCCGCCAGTTACTGTACAGAGACTGTGCTGCCGCCAGTTACTGTACAGAGACTGTGCTGCCGCCAGTTACTGTACCGAGACTGTGCTGCCGCCGGTTACTGTACCGAGACCGCCGGTTACTGTACTGAGACTGTGCAGCCGCCGCTTACTGTAATGAGACTGTGCTGCCGCCGGTTACTGTACTGAGACTGTGCTACCGCCGGTTACGGTACTGAGACTGTGCTGCCACCGGTTACTGTACTGAGACTGTGCTGCCACCGGTTACTGTACTGAGACTGTGCTGCCGCCGGTTACTGTACTGAGACTGTGCTGCCGCCGGTTACTGTACTGAGACTGTGCTGCCGCTGGTTACTGTACTGAGACTGTGCTGCCGCCAGTTACGGTACTGATGTTACGGTACTGAGACTGTGCTGCCGCCGGTTACTGTACTGAGACTGTGCTGCCGCCTGTTACTGTACTGTGTACTGAGACTGTGCTGCCGCCTGTTACTGTAATGAGACTGTGCTGCCGCCTGTTACTGTAATGAGACTGTGCTGCTGCCGGTTACTGTACTGAGATTGTGCTGCCGCCTGTTACTGTAATGAGACTGTGCTGCCGCCTGTTACTGTAATGAGATTGTGCTGCCGCCGGTTACTGTACTGAGATTGTGCTGCCGCCTGTTACTGTAATGAGACTGTGCTGCCGCCTGTTACTGTACTGAGATTGTGCTGCCGCCTGTTACTGTAATGAGACTGTGCTGCCGCCTGTTACTGTAATGAGACTGTGCTGCTGCCGGTTACTGTACTGAGACTGTGCTGCCGCCTGTTACTGTAATGAGACTGTGCTGCCGCCTGTTACTGTACTGAGACTGTGCTGCTGCCGGTTACTGTACTGAGATTGTGCTGCTGCCGGTTACTGTACTGAGACTGTGCTGCTGCCGGTTACTGTACTGAGACTGTGCTGCCGCCTGTTACTGTACTGAGACTGTGCTGCCGCCTGTTACTGTACTGAGACTGTGCTGCTGCCGGTTACTGTACTGAGACTGTGCTGCTGCCGGTTACTGTACTGAGACTGTGCTGCTGCCGGTTACTGTACTGAGACTGTGCTGCCGCCTGTTACTGTACTGAGACTGTGCTGCCTGTCACTGTACTGAGACTGTGCTGCCGCCGGTTACTGTACTGAGACTGTGCTGCCGCCGGTTACTGTACTGAGACTGTGCTGCCTGTTACTGTACTGAGACTGTGCTGCTGCCGGTTACTGTACTGAGACTGTGCTGCTGCCGGTTACTGTACTGAGATTGTGCTGCCGCCGGTTACTGTACTGAGATTGTGCTGCCGCCGGTTACTGTACTGAGACTGTGCTGCCTGTTACTGTACTGAGACTGTGCTGCTGCCAGTTACTGTACTGAGACTGTGCTGCTGCCAGTTACTGTACTGAGACTGTGCTGCCGGTTACTGTACTGAGACTGTGCTGCCGCCTGTTACTGTACTGAGACTGTGCTGCCGCCTGTTACTGTACTGAGACTGTGCTGCTGCCGGTTACTGTACTGAGACTGTGCTGCCGCCTGTTACTGTACTGAGACTGTGCTGCCGCCTGTTACTGTACTGAGACTGTGCTGCCGCCAGTTACTGTACTGAGACTGTGCTGCCGCCTGTTACTGTACTGAGACTGTGCTGCCGCCAGTTACTGTACTGAGACTGTGCTGCTGCTGGTTACTGTACTGAGACTGTGCTGCCGCCGGTTACTGTACTGAGACTGTGCTGCCGCCGGTTACTGTACGGCGGAAACAAATCACTTATTTATGTTATAAAAAAAAAAAAAAAATCAAATTTATTCTGCAAATATGCCTTGGCACAGATATAACCGAATAAGGGGGAGATGTATCAAAGCTTGGAGAGACATAAAAGTACCAACCAATCAGCTACTAACTGTCACTTTAGAGGCTGTGTTTGAAAAATGATAGTTGGGAGCTGATTGGTTGGTACTTTATCTCTCTCCCAGGTTTGATACACCTCCTCCTAAGTCCACGACACAAGAGTGGATCTCATGGATAAATAAAATATACATGAATAATTGCAGCACAGCCATGGCCCAAATTCTAACTAAGCCAGAAGTTCCCAAACTCAGTCCTCAGGGCAGCCTAAAGCTGGCCACACACTAGACCAACTTTCATCCAATCAGCCAACTAGCTGATTGGTTGGAATGAGAATCTGGTAACGTATGGGAGTAACTGACAATCAGCAATTTGCTCCCAAATGCCGGAAAATGGACAAAAACTGTTGTTTGAACAAATTGTTCAGATCAAACATTTAACAAACTTGTCTGACGCCATTTTCATCTGTTTTCTGGCATTTAGGAGCAAATTGCTGATCATCAGTTACTCCCATACGTTACCAGATTCTCATTCCAACCAGTCACCTAGTTGGCTGATTGGATGAAAGTTGGTCTAGTGTGTGGCCGCTTTACAGTCCAGGTTTCAAGGATAATCATGCTTAACCACAGGTGACTTTATTAGTACCTCAGCCAATTTGATTTAACCACCTGTGCTCAACTATGGATATCACTAACACCTGAGCTGTTGGGGTGCCTTGAGGAGCACGTTTGGGAAGCTCTGAATTAAGCAAAACAGAAACCAGAGACTCCTTATTGCAGAGATTCCCAAACTCCACTATTACAGTTCAGGTTTTAAGGATATCACTGCTTGAGGTGACTTAATTAGCACCCCAGTCAATTTGATTTAACCATCTGGACTCAAGCTTGGATATCCTTAAAACCTGGCCTGTAATAGCAGAGCTTGGGAACCTCTGCCTTACCAGATTATTGCCCGTTCTGGCTGTGAATGGGTTAAACATGGGACTCTGATGCTCCTCCTCTATAGTATGTTGCTGCAACATTGAACTTTTAACAAATGAGATCAACAGTCATTATAACAGTGCCACCTGCAGGCAGCCAGAAGCTACTACACAGCATCCTGGCAGGGGAGGTGCAGCCAGTTATTGGGGAACGTCGCTGCCGGGCACATGATACACGGGTACAATGATTATTGTGTAACGCTGCTGCTGGGCACATGATACACAGGTACAATGATTATTGTGTAACGCTGCTGCCGGGCACATGATACATGGGTACAATGATTATTGTGTAACGCTGCTGCCGGGCACATGATACACGGGTACAATGATTATTGTGTAACGCTGCTGCTGGGCACATGATACACGGGTACAATGATTATTGTGTAACGCTGCTGCCGGGCACATGATACATGGGTACAATGATTATTGTGTAACGCTGCTGCTGGGCACATGATACACAGGTACAATGATTATTGTGTAACGCTGCTGCTGGGCACATGATACATGGGTACAATGATTATTGTGTAACGCTGCTGCTGGGCACATGATACACAGGTACAATGATTATTGTGTAACGCTGCTGCCGGGCACATGATACATGGGTACAATGATTATTGTGTAACGCTGCTGGTGGGCACATGATACACCGGTACAATGATTATTGGGTAACGCTGCTGCCGGGCACATGATACACGGGTACAATGATTATTGTGTAACGCTGCTGCTGGGCACATGATACACAGGTACAATGATTATTGTGTAACGCTGCTGCTGGGCACATGATACATGGGTACAATGATTATTGTGTAACGCTGCTGGTGGGCACATGATACACCGGTACAATGATTATTGGGTAACGCTGCTGCAGGGCACATGATACACAGGAACAATGATTATTGTGTAACGCTGCTGCTGGGCACATGATACACAGGTACAATGATTATTGTGTAACACTGCTGCCGGGCACATGATACATGGGTACAATGATTATTGTGTAACGCTGCTGCTGGGCACATGATACACAGGTACAATGATTATTGTGTAACACTGCTGCTGGGCACATGATACACAGGTACAATGATTATTGTGTAACGCTGCCGGGCACATGATACATGGGTACAATGATTATTGGGTAACGCTGCTGGTGGGCACATGATACACCGGTACAATGATTATTGGGTAACGCTGCTGCTGGGCACATGATACACAGGAACAATGATTATTGTGTAACGCCGCTGCTGGGCACATGATACATGGGTACAATGATTATTGTGTAACGCCGCTGCTGGGCACATGATACATGGGTACAATGATTATTGTGTAACGCTGCCGGGCACATGATACACGGGTACAATGATTATTGTGTAACGCTGCCGGGCACATGATACACAGGTACAATGATTATTGGGTAACGCTGCTGCTGGGCACATGATACACAGGTACAATGATTATTGTGTAACGCTGCTGGGCACATGATACACGGGAACAATGATTATTGGGTAACGCTGCTGCCGGGCACATGATACACGGGTACAATGATTATTGGGTAACGCCGCTGCTGGTCTATAGGACTCTTGGGATGTTCCCATCCGTGCAGTTCATGTGTTTCTTATAGTAAGTCAGAGGTTCCCAAGCTCCGTCATTACAGTCCAGGTTTTAAGGATATCCAGGCTTGAGTCCAGATGGTTAAATCAAATTGACTGGGGTGCTAATTGAGTCACCTGTGCTCAAGCAGGGATAGCCTTAAAATGAGGACTGTAATGGCGGAATATGTCTGTAGTAAGTACATGAAATGTGTCAGCACTTATTGCAGCGTCTTTAGGTGCATGAAGAGGGATAAAACGACTCCTATGAAAGACAGCCGCTGCAAATCGGGGGCATTAACTCGGGGTACTTCTGATATCTGGGGCATTTGTGGCCACTGATTTTCTGCTGATGGGACTTTGCACAGCGTCTGTCTGTCTGTCTGTCTGTCTGTGGGACCATTTACTGTAGAATGACGAGGGGGGGGATAATCTATGTAACGATGCCTAATGTGCAGCACCTGGGGTCTCACTCAGCCCCTGCACCCGGGTATCCCTCGCAGCGCAGCAATGACCCTCAGTGAGGAGATCACAGCGGGTATCGGCCTCTGTACCACCCATAGATAATTACAGAGACTACATGTAAGGTGAGGCACATAGGGCTGCTCTGTTATAGGTTATTGGGCAGCGGGTATCGGCCTCTGTACCACCCATAGATAATTACAGAGACTACATGTAAGGTGAGGCACACAGGGCTGCTCTGTTATTGGTTATTGGGCAGCGGGTATCACCCTCTGTACCACCCATAGATAATTACAGAGACTACATGTAAGGTGAGGCACACAGGGCTGCTCTGTTATAGGTTATTGGGCAGCGGGTATCGGCCTCTGTACCACCCATAGATAATTACAGAGACTACATGTAAGGTGAGGCACACAGGGCTGCTCTGTTATAGGTTATTGGGCAGCGGGTATCGGCCTCTGTACCACCCATAGATAATTACAGAGAGTACATGTAAAGTGAGGCACATAGGGCTGCTCTGTTATAGGTTATTGGGCAGCGGGTATCGGCCTCTGTACCACCCATAGATAATTACAGAGACTACATGTAAGGTGAGGCACATAGGGCTGCTCTGTTATAGGTTATTGGGCAGCGGGTATCGGCCTCTGTACCACCCATAGATAATTACAGAGACACCATGTAAGGTGAGGCACATAGGGCAGCTCTGTTATAGGTTATTGGGCAGCGGGTATCAGTCTCTGTACCACCCATAGATAATTACAGAGACTACATGTAAAGTGAGGCACATAGGGCTGCTCTGTTATAGGTTATTGGGCAGCGGGTATCGGCCTCTGTACCACCCATAGATAATTACAGAGACTACATGTAAGGTGAGGCACATAGGGCTGCTCTGTTATAGGTTATTGGGCAGCGGGTATCACCCTCTGTACCACCCATAGATAATTACAGAGACACCATGTAAGGTGAGGCACATAGGGCAGCTCTGTTATAGGTTATTGGGCAGCGGGTATCAGTCTCTGTACCACCCATAGATAATTACAGAGACTACATGTAAGGTGAGGCACATAGGGCTGCTCTGTTATAGGTTATTGGGCAGCGGGTATCAGTCTCTGTACCACCCATAGATAATTACAGAGACTACATGTAAGGTGAGGCACATAGGGCTGCTCTGTTATAGGTTATTGGGCAGCGGGTATCGGCCTCTGTACCACCCATAGATAATTACAGAGAGTACATGTAAGGTGAGGTACATAGGGCTGCTCTGTTATAGGTTATTGGGCAGCGGGTATCGGCCTCTGTACCACCCATAGATAATTACAGAGACTACATGTAAGGTGAGGCACACAGGGTTGCTCTGTTATAGGTTATTGGGCAGCGGGTATCGGTCTCTGTACCACCCATAGATAATTACAGAGACTACATGTAAGGTGAGGCACACAGGGCTGCTCTGTTATAGGTTATTGGGCAGCGGGTATCGGCCTCTGTACCACCCATAGATAGTTAGAGACTACATGTAAGGTGAGGCACATAGGGCTGCTCTGTTATAGGTTATTGGGCAGCGGGTATCGGCCTCTATACCACCCATAGATAATTAGAGACTACATGTAAGGTGAGGCACACAGGGCTGCTCTGTTATAGGTTATTGGGCAGCGGGTATCAGTCTCTGTACCACCCATAGATAATTAGAGACTACATGTAAGGTGAGGCACACAGGGCTGCTCTGTTATAGGTTATTGGGCAGCGGGTATCAGTCTCTGTACCACCCATAGATAGTTAGAGACTACATGTAAGGTGAGGCACACAGGGCTGCTCTGTTATAGGTTATTGGGCAGCGGGTATCGGCCTCTGTACCACCCATAGATAATTACAGAGACTACATGTAAGGTGAGGCACATAGGGCTGCTCTGTTATAGGTTATTGGGCAGCGGGTATCAGTCTCTGTACCACCCATAGATATTTACAGAGAGTACATGTAAGGTGAGGCACATAGGGCTGCTCTGTTATAAGTTATTGGGCAGCGGGTATCGGCCTCTGTACCACCCATAGATAAATACAGAGAGTACATGTAAGGTTGCTGCTCTGTTATAGGTTATTGGGCAGCGGGAGAGACCATGCCAGCTGCAGACTCTCCTACTTACACTTTGTGTAGGAACTATATAATAATCAGGATAGAAAAAGCCATTTATACTGTATGTAAAATAAAATATAGTGACCTGTAAACATTTAGAGTATATTAGACTCTGAGCTCTCCATAGTGTAAATGTAACAGCCAGAGAGGAGGAGGGGAGGTTACTCTGCGCTGTGATTAGTGAGGTGTATCGTGCACCCTCTTACCTAGAACTCCTCCCCGGCACCTCTATGTACTGCAGAGCGTCACACGGACTCCTGGCCTGATGACTGTACGTGCTACCAGCAGTGGGGGGTACGCTGACTGTGGTCTGGTCACTTGGTCCAATCATGTAACCACACTCTGCATAGCGTGCCCACATGTGCAAGGGGTACTGGGGTGTCACGGTCTATTATCTATCTGTAATCTTGTGAGCAGTGCCTCCTTACCTCTTTGCCTCACTATTTTTCCCCTCACAGATTTATAATCTATACTCTCACACGCACACGTGTGTGCACCATCAGATCTATGCTTAGTGATTTAAGCTGCTACCACTAAATACAATGCCGCAGTGACAAACGCCTGGCGTACAGGAGACTTATCCGTACCTTATAATCCAAGAGCGAACGCATCTGCTCCACGTCAAATTTGCCAACTGTATCGGTCACCTCTTCCTCTGGGGACTCTACTTTCTAGAAGACAGAAGCGGAATTTGTGCTTTAGGAACGTTGAGCCTTAACCTGTGTAATAGAAGCCTGTTATCTGCCTACATAGGATAAATGTTAGGGAGACAAATTGCCTTTGGCTGAGTCCGATGTCCAATAAGAGGCCTCTTTCTCCCGCTGCAATGGGCATCTCTGCAAAGTAATACGGCCGCTTGCCCACCCAAGTACCCACGTTACTCACAAGCGTAACACCAAGGCCACTAACGTTCCTACATCTCCGCTGGTGCCTCCCTGGGTGAAGTGCACATGGCTGAGCTGGAGGCTGGTCGGGTCTTTTCCAAGACATTAGGGACATTGAGGAAGAGGCCATCATGACACTATAGCAAACCTACATAAACGTCTGTATTCCTGTGTTGTGTAAAATGTGTACAATGATAATATTCGGTGTTCGGAGCTGCAATTATCTGATATTATGGACATAAATACAACTTGCGTCATTTTTGGACACAACTTGCTCTTATATTTTTTTTCTAATTTAGCGCACGTGGGTGTTTTGTATTACCCAGGCAAGTTGCACTTCCGAATCCGTACAACAAGGGGTTTGGAGGGGACACGTAGACACGGCCAAAGTACAGTAAGGGGGCGTGTAGGACCTAAGATGGCTGCCTAAAATATGCAAATGTGCCTGTTTGAAGGGACATGACCTGCGGGTGCTCTAACGCAGGTCCCTGTTGCGAGCTGATGACAGGGCAGGCGTATGTTTTTTTCAGTTGCGGCCTCTTGGTCGCTCGCATAGCTGTGGGTTACCACCCACAGCTATTGCGAGCGACCATGATGGTCGCGATGGTCAAGACCATCGCGACCATCAGGTTTGCGACGAGACCCTTGTGGTAGGGTCTCGTGGCCGCAAGCCCCAGAGAGCTTCTGGCTCAAATAGAGCCGGAAGCTCTGTCACTGACATCACTGGTGATGTTAGTGGGGACGCCCACAAACGGCAGGCGTTCGCTTGGGAACGCCTCCGTTTGTGAAGCCACCCCCCGGCCACGCCTACAAAACGGGTTAGAGTGGTCTTTAAAAATGTTGTATTTGTGTTTATGTGCGATTTGTATTCCCCAGGCTTGTGTGCGTCTTCTCTGCACTCTCCAGCCATGTACTGTGATGTGTATGACGTGTGTCATGTGTCTTATAGCATCTCTGTGCCTCCTGTCCTATTCCTGGAGCATTTTATGTCTGTTTACAAGAAAGTCATATTGTTTCCCTCTCATTTCTGCGGTCACTGCCTTATGTAACAAGTTACATCTTTATCATTTCCTCCATCCAGGTCTGATGTAACCGCAGTGTGACCAGCAGTCCATTGTAATCCACATAAGCTGAAGCACTTACATTACATCAGATAGAAACCATGTCCTGTATTACTCCGATACCACCAGGGTAACAGTAAATAGTCTGACTTTTCGGTCTCGGACCTTTTTCAAGGTATAGTAGCTCCACAATACGCCACAAGCACTATTGCTGATGGTGGTGGAGCTGTGACACCTACTGTGTCCTCCGCAGTGTCAGACGGACCTATCGTCTGAGAGGGGCCTGGCGTTATCTCGCCAGCTCTTATACTATCACATCTGGGTGAACTTGGACTCATGAAGAGATCACAGGTAAGTCAGTGTTTCAGCTACAGGAAAACAGGAGATATGGTAAGAACTTACCTTTGTTATCTCTGTTTCTACGAAGTCCATAGGGTCCACAGGGTTGACCTTGGGGTTATAGCTGGAACAGGATCCATGGGCACCACACAGTTAAGCTTTTAGCTCCCAGGATGCACTTGGGTCCTCCTCTATACCCCGCCCCCGAGCCACAGGCACCTCAGTTGGTAAGCAGCCTAGGCCGGAGGAGAATATGGAACAGAGAGAAGGAAGACTGGAACACACAAGAAACCATACTCACAGCAATAGGAGACGGAAAACCGGTGACCAGCCACACAGCCCATTTGAAGCCAGGTGCATCAGGGCGGGCGCCCTGTGGACCCTATGGACTTCGTAGAAACAGAGATAACAAAGGTAAGTTCTTACCATATCTCCTATTTTCTACTTCAGGGTCCATAGGGGGTCCACAGGGTTGACCTTGGGGATGTCCCAAAGCAGTTCAACTAAGGGCGGGGACGCTCCTGTGCTGAAAGGAGCACCCGGCGCCCAAAGGAAGCATCCTGAGAGGCGAAGGTGTCAAACGCATAGAACCTCAAAAACGTTTGAATAGAAGACCAAGTGGCCGCCTTACACAGCTGAACAGCAGAAGCGCCACTTCTAGCAGCCCAAGAGGGACCCACAGAACGAGTGGAATGAGCCTTAACAGAGGCTGGCACAGGTAAACCCTCTTGTGCATAAGCCTCACAAATAACGGAACGAAGCCAACGGGCTAACGTTTGTTTGTTGGCAGGCCAACCCCTCTGAAAACCAAAGAGGATAAACAAGGAATCAGACTTCCTAACCGAAGCCGTCCGGTCTACATAAATTCTAAGCGCCCGGACCACATCTAAGGAAGTCTCACCAGCTGAAAGATCAGGGGACTGAAAAGCTGGCACAACAAGTTCCTGATTAATGTTGAACTTCGAGACCACTTTGGGCAAAAACTCAGGACGAGTGCGGAGCACTGCTCTGTCCTGGTGAAAAATCAGGAAAGGAGGGCGACAGGAAAGCGCCCCCAATTCAGACACCCTCCTGGCCGAAGCAATTGCCAGGAGGAAAACCGTCTTAAATGTCAGCCACTTGAGCTCCACCGCCTCAAGAGGCTCAAACGGAGGACCCTGCAGGACCCGTAGCACCACCGCCAAGTCCCAAGGAGCCACAGGAGGCACAAAGGGAGGCTGGATCCTGAGAACACCATGGAAAAAGGTGTGAACGTCTGGTAGTATTGCAATCCGCCGTTGAAACCACACGGACAAGGCGGACACATGAACCTTCAGAGATGCAAGGCGTAAGCCGAGATCCAATCCTGACTGAAGAAATTCCAAGATCCTGGAAACTCTGAACACCTGAGGATCATAATGTCTGGACTCACACCACTGAAAGTAAGTGTGCCACACTCTGTGATAAATCCGTGCTGAAGCAGGCTTGCGTGCCCTGAGCATGGTACCAATAACCGAACCGGAGAAGCCCCGAGACCTCAAGACGGCTGTCTCAAGAGCCACGCCGTCAAAGACAGCCGACCCAGATCCGGGTAAAGGCAGGGCCCCTGAGACAACAGGTCCCGACGCTGAGGAAGAAGGTACGGAGCGTCGATGGAGAGGCTCCTGAGATCGGAGTACCAAGGACGTCTGGGCCACGCCGGAGCTACCAGCACGAGCATGCCGCCGTCCTGCTTGAATTTCCGCAGAACCCGAGGAAGCAGGGATAGCGGAGGAAACAGATACACCAGGTGAAACGTCCATTTCACCGACAGCGCGTCCACCAGACTTGCGCCTGCGTCTCTTGTCCTTGACCCGTAAACGGGCAACTTGTGATTGTGACGGGAGGCCATCAAGTCCAGCTCCGGCAGTCCCCACCTGTCCACGAGTAGCTGAAACACCTCTGGGTGAAGCGACCATTCCCCGGGATGCACGTCGTGACGGCTGAGGAAGTCCGCCTCCCAATTGAGGACTCCGGGGATGAAGACCGCCGAGATCGCCGGAATGTGACCCTCCGCCCAAGTCAGGATACGAGACACCTCTGACATCGCTGCCTGACTGCGAGTTCCGCCTTGGTGGTTGATATACGCCACCGTGGTGGCGTTGTCGGACTGCACCTGTACCGCCCTTCCGTGAAGAGCGGGGCCGGACGACTGCAGGGCCCTGTATACTGCCCGCAGTTCCAAGATGTTGATGGGGAGAAGTGCTTCTTCCGCTGACCAACGACCCTGAAGCGACAAAGAGCCGGTCACTGCCCCCCAACCCCGGAGACTGGCATCCGTCGTGAGCAGGACCCAGTCCGGGATCCAAAATGGGCGCCCCTCGACCAGATGAGCTGTCTGAAGCCACCAAGCCAAAGATAGCCGAACGTCCGGAGACAACACCAGCACCTGAGAGCGGATCCGGTGAGGTAACCCGTTCCATTCTGATAGAATCAGCCCCTGCAGGGGCCGGGAATGGAACTGGGCAAATTCCACCATGTCGAATGTCGACACCATGGACCCCAGAACTCTCATAGCCGAATGGACCGACAGACGGCAACGGCTCAGGCAACTGTGTATCCGCAGCTGTAGGGAGGCGACCTTCTCCGGAGTCAGGAAGATCCTTTGCTGACGCGAATCCAGCAGGGCTCCCAAATGAACCATCCGCTGTGATGGAATCAGGGAGGACTTTTTCCAATTTATCAACCACCCGTGTGCTTGCAGGCAAGCGATCGTCAGGTGGAGATGTTGAAGCAGTACCTCCGGGGAGCTCGCCACCAACAGGAGGTCGTCCAGATACGGCAGCAGCCGTACATTCTGGTTCCGAAGATGTGCGGCCATGACCCCCATAATCTTCGTGAACACCCTCGGTGCCGTGGAGAGACCAAAGGGTAGCGCCCGGAACTGATAGTGGTGTTGAAGGATAGCGAACCTCAGATACCGCTGGTGTGAAAATGCTATCGGAACATGGAGGTAGGCGTCCTGGATGTCCAGGGACACCATGTAATCCCCCGGTTCCATCGCCAGAATGATGGAACGTAACGTTTCCATCCTGAACTTGGGAACTCTGAGGAATTTGTTCAGAGACTTCAAGTTGAGGATAGGGCGATGAGAACCATTGGGTTTCTGCACCAGAAACAGAGACGAATAATACCCCGTCCCTCGTTGTGATAGAGGAACGGGAACAATGACCCCTGCTTTCAGCAAGGACTCTATAGCCTCCTGAACCTGTAACGCCTTGGTCTTGTCCTGAGAAGGACTTGTGCAGAAAAACTGGTGGGGTGGTCTGTGCCGAAAAGACAGGGCGTACCCCTGGGAGACCACTTCTCGAACCCAGGCATCTGTGGTGGTATTGTGCCAGCACTGGGCAAATAGAAGAAGTCGGCCTCCCACTCTGAGGTCCCCCAGAGGGAGGCCCGTCCCATCAGGCCGCAGGTTTATCTTCCTGCTTGGAAGAAGGGCGCCGAGCACTCCAGGCTTGCTTCTTGGGTTTAGAGGCAGTCTTACTCGCAGACTGTCTCGGGAAGGACTGACCTTTCGCCTTACCCTGAACCCGAAAGGAACGAAAAGCCGAACTCCGAACCTTAGCAGGCAGTGCCGCCGAAGGGAGGAAGGCCGACTTGGATTTAGCCAGGGTGTCCACTATTTTGTCCAAGTCCGGACCAAATAGTAATTCCCCATTGAAAGGTAAGGCCTCCAGACCCTTCTTTGAATCAGAGTCCACTCTCCAGGACCGCAACCACAAGGATCGGCGGCCAGACACCGCTGCAGCCGATACCCGCGAGGTCAGCAGACTAGCATCTAAAGAAGCTTCACCAATGTAAGAAGCAGCGTCCCTCATTTGTCCCAACAACGCCCGCTGGACATCCGGAGCGTCGTCTGGGAAGGTATCTTCCAATGCATTGGCCCACCCCTCAATGGCCTTGGCCACCCAGGAGATGGCCATGGACGGTCGGGCCACCGCCCCGGAGAGGGAGTAAATAGACTTTAAGCAAGTCTCAACTTTCCTGTCTGTGGGATCCTTCAGCGAGGATATCGACGGTAATGGTAAGGTGGCGCCCCGAGTTAAACGGGTGACATGGGAATCCACCGCCGGTGGAGTTTTCCATTTTTTACAATGTGCCCGTGTCATGAGTGGGCGGTTTGAAATCCTAGAAGGCATGTCAGTCTGCAACATTGACTGAAAAGCCGAGGAAGCGGCCGCCAAATTTTGCACGGAGTTGGAGAGCACATCCACCCATGGTGGAGGAGTCGCCATAGGGGCCTGAAAAGGTACCACAGGCTGCTGCGGCACAGGGGAAGCCTGTATATACATAGGCAACCCCGCATAGGGACCTACTGATTGAGACCCAGGAGGACTCCGCAATAACTGCGGGACACCCGGGGAATGGGGGATGGTCGGCTGGGGCACCGCCCTAGTAGGGAGAGCAGTCGGGACCGACAGACGGTCCGCAATAGACACCAGCACTTGAGAAAACATCGCCCACGGTGGTTCCTGCGCCAGAGAAGGTCTGGATGGGCCAGGAGCCACCTGGCATCGACTACACAGGCCATCCTGTGACAAATCCTCCCTATCTACTCCTGCAGAACAGCGTCCGCAGGAGGCCAACACCGGAGCCACTGAGCGCTCAACCTCCTCGTCTGACATGACAGAATATATTATATATCTGGCACCAGGGTAGAAGTAAAACGCACTCACCGGTGTGCTGAACAACAGCCCACAATATGGCACTGAGTAGCACACAACTGTATGTGACGGACCTCACAAATACGTGATCTATATAAGTGAGGTCAGTAGAAACGCCCCTCCCCCACACACCTGTAGGGCTTGTAGGAGAAGTAAAGGGATAGGTATAAGCTGACAGTAAGTAGAAAATAAGCACAGACGGCAGCACTAGCAATAGTCACATACCATGCAGGAAGATATACTCACTGCACCATTACACTACAATCAACCTGCCCAGATTCAGTGTCTGGGAGGGCTATAGTGCTGTGTACGCTGTCCTTAATCAGGGGAGAGGTACACAGGGAGACCGGTCCGCGTGCTCCCTGAGATCTGCGCTGCCACTGGGAAAATGGCCGCTGGAGACCTCAGAGGAGGAGTGGCCGTGTAACTGCAGCTCAGCGACGCCAGACTGCGTGCTGAAAGGCGCGCTGAGCTGAGGGGAGGAGCCGCTGACAGGGAAGGCTTCCTCCCCTGGCTGGCCATAACCCCAGGGATGCTGGCTTCCCGCTTGCCCCTTTATCCCTGGTGGTCTAGTGGTCCCACGGGTTATGGGAGGGGCCCGCCACCACTGCCAGCAGCCTCCGGTCTGTCCCCAGGACCGGAGGCTAAAGGACTGCATTTAAGGCATTCCGCGCGCCGCCGCTAGCCAGCGACGCGCGGCTTACCTGAATCCCCGGCGACTCCGGCAGCAGTCCTGGGAGGTAGACAGAGTCCGGCTAGTACGGACTCTGCCCTCCCGCCGCGATCCCCAGATCAGTACTGGCGTCGCGGTGCCAGTCGGGGATCAGAGCGGCAGCGTGGGCGTCTGTACAGACAGCCCTTCGCTGCCGTCTGTAGTAAAAAGATTAAAATAAATAAAATCTAACTTAAAATAAAAAGCTTCTGGGGGCTGCTCCTGCAGCCCCCTGCGTGGTGACCGACTCCAGCCGGGCACCAGCTTACACTGAGGTGCCTGTGGCTCGGGGGCGGGGTATAGAGGAGGACCCAAGTGCATCCTGGGAGCTAAAAGCTTAACTGTGTGGTGCCCATGGATCCTGTTCCAGCTATAACCCCAAGGTCAACCCTGTGGACCCCCTATGGACCCTGAAGTAGAAATGTAATATATTCTGCTTTTGAGGTCACGTTATGTATACATTGCGGTGGCACGCAGGGTGTTGTACATTGTGGTGGTGCGCAGGGTGTTGTACATTGCGCAGGGTGTTGTACATTCAGGGCCGGCTTCAGGGGTCGGAACACCCTATGCCGGCTCACTATAGTGCGCCCCGACATCGCATGTGCACAGTATCCATTCAGACTCCGGGGTCCGGCACAGCTGTGGCGGTGGGGGTCCCCAACCTCCCGATTTGACCACACGCAGGTGGAACAGCGGGACACAGGGCTGGCTCTAGGGGTGTTCGATGGTCAAACAGGGGTGCCATCCATACAGCTGCGGTGGTGGGCCTCCCCATCCTCCCAATTTGACCACCAGCGGGCCACTTCGGGATGTTGGGGACCCCCACCGCTGCGGCGGTGCTGGACCCCAGAGTCTGAATGGATGCTGCTCGCATATGTGCGGCATCCATTCAGTGACGGGAGAGGGCTGGGGGAAGCCCAGCTAGTGAGGTGCCCCACCCAGCCTGCGGGCACGCCTCCAAATAACGTCACGTAGGAGGTATGGCCTATGATAATTAAGCCACAACCCCATTTTCGTTCGCGATGTAGAGGTGCATAAGAGAGAGCCGGCACAGGATGCTCCGACCCCTGTAGCCAGCCCTAGCGGGACAGTACTGTCCCGCTGAAATCGGGATGCTGGGGAGGGGTGCACCCTCTATGGGCGGCGTCCCTGTCTGACCGCACTGGTTGAACACCCCTAAAGCAGGCCCTATGTACATTGCGCTGGTGCGCAGGGTGTTGTGCATTGCGGTGGTGCGCAGGGTGTCGTGCATTGCGGTGGAGCGCAGGGTGTTGCGCTGGTGCGCAGGGTGTTGTGCATTGCGCTGGTGCGCAGGGTGTTGTGCATTGCGCTGGTGCGCAGGGTGTTGTGCATTGCGCTGGTGCGCAGGGTGTTGTGCATTGCGCTGGTGCGCAGGGTGTTGTGCATTGTGCAGGGTGTTGTGCATTGCGCAGGGTGTTGTGCATTGCGCTGGTGCGCAGGGTGTTGTGCATTGCGCTGGTGCGCAGGGTGTTGTGCATTGCGCTGGTGCGCAGGGTGTTGTGCATTGCGCTGGTGCGCAGGGTGTTGTGCATTGCGCTGGTGCGCAGGGTGTTGTGCATTGCGCTGGTGCGCAGGGTGTTGTGCATTGCGCTGGTGCGCAGGGTGTTGTGCATTGCGCAGGGTGTTGTGCATTGCGCTGGTGCGCAGGGTGTTGTGCATTGCGCTGGTGCGCAGGGTGTTGTGCATTGTGCAGGGTGTTGTGCATTGCGCTGGTGCGCAGGGTGTTGTGCATTGCGCTGGTGCGCAGGGTGTTGTGCATTGCGCAGGGTGTTGTGCATTGCGCAGGGTGTTGTGCATTGCGCTGGTGCGCAGGGTGTTGTGCATTGCGCTGGTGCGCAGGGTGTTGTGCATTGCGCTGGTGCGAAGGGTGTTGTGCATTGCGCTGGTGCGCAGGGTGTTGTGCATTGCGCTGGTGCTCAGGGTGTTGTGCATTGCGCAGGGTGTTGTGCATTGCGCTGATGCGCAGGGTGTTGTGCATTGCGCTGGTGCGCAGGGTGTTGTGCATTGCGCTGGTGTGCAGGGTGTTGTGCATTGCGCAGGGTGTTGTGCATTGCGCTGGTGCGCAGGGTGTTGTGCATTGCGCTGGTGCGCAGGGTGTTGTGCATTGCGCTGGTGTGCAGGGTGTTGTGCATTGCGCAGGGTGTTGTGCATTGCGCTGGTGCGCAGGGTGTTGTGCATTGCGCTGGTGCGCAGGGTGTTGTGCATTGCGCTGGTGCGCAGGGTGTTGTGCATTGCGCAGGGTGTTGTGCATTGCGCTGGTGCGCAGGGTGTTGTGCATTGCGCTGGTGCGCAGGGTGTTGTGCATTGCGCTGGTGTGCAGGGTGTTGTGCATTGCGCAGGGTGTTGTGCATTGCGCAGGGTGTTGTGCATTGCGCTGGTGCGCAGGGTGTTGTGCATTGCGCTGGTGTGCAGGGTGTTGTGCATTGCGCAGTGTGTTGTGCATTGCGCTGGTGCGCAGGGTGTTGTGCATTGCGCTGGTGCGCAGGGTGTTGTGCATTGCGCTGGTGTGCAGGGTGTTGTGCATTGCGCAGGGTGTTGTGCATTGCGCTGGTGCGCAGGGTGTTGTGCATTGCGCTGGTGCGCAGGGTGTTGTGCATTGCGCAGGGTGTTGTGCATTGCGCTGGTGCACAGGGTGTTGTGCATTGCGCTGGTGCGCAGGGTGTTGTGCATTGCGCTGGTGTGCAGGGTGTTGTGCATTGCGCAGGGTGTTGTGCATTGCGCTGGTGCGCAGGGTGTTGTGCATTGCGCTGGTGTGCAGGGTGTTGTGCATTGCGCAGGGTGTTGTGCATTGCGCTGGTGCGCAGGGTGTTGTGCATTGCGCTGGTGTGCAGGGTGTTGTGCATTGCGCTGGTGCGCAGGGTGTTGTGCATTGCGCAGGGTGTTGTGCATTGCGCTGGTGCGCAGGGTGTTGTGCATTGTGCTGGTGCGCAGGGTGTTGTGCATTGCGCTGGTGCGCAGGGTGTTGTGCATTGCGCTGGTGCGCAGGGTGTTGTGCATTGCGCAGGGTGTTGTGCATTGCGCTGGTGCGTAGGGTGTTGTGCATTGCGCTGGTGCGCAGGGTGTTGTGCATTGCGCTGGTGCGCAGGGTGTTGTGCACTGCGCTGGTGCGCAGGGTGTTGTGCATTGCGCTGGTGCGCAGGGTGTTGTGCATTGTGCAGGGTGTTGTGCATTGCGCTGGTTCGCAGGGTGTTGTGCATTGCGCTGGTGCGCAGGGTGTTGTGCATTGTGCTGGTGTGCAGGGTGTTGTGCATTGCGCAGGGTGTTGTGCATTGCGCTGGTGCGCAGGGTGTTGTGCATTGCGCTGGTGCACAGGGTGTTGTGCATTGCGCTGGTGTGCAGGGTGTTGTGCATTGCGCAGGGTGTTGTGCATTGCGCTGGTGTGCAGGGTGTTGCGCTGGTGCGCAGGGTGTTGTGCATTGCGCTGGTGCGCAGGGTGTTGTGCATTGCGCTGGTGCGCAGGGTGTTGTGCATTGCGCTGGTGCGCAGGGTGTTGTGCATTGCGCTGGTGCGCAGGGTGTTGTGCATTGCGCAGGGTGTTGTGCATTGCGCTGGTGCGCAGGGTGTTGTGCATTACGCTGGTGCGTAGGGTGTTGTGCATTGCGCTGGTGCGCAGGGTGTTGTGCATTGCGCTGGTGCGCAGGGTGTTGTGCATTGCGCTGGTGCGCAGGGTGTTGTGCATTGCGCTGGTGCGCAGGGTGTTGTGCATTGCGCAGGGTGTTGTGCATTGCGCTGGTGCGCAGGGTGTTGTGCATTGCGCTGGTGCGCAGGGTGTTGTGCATTGCGCTGGTGTGCAGGGTGTTGTGCATTGCGCAGGGTGTTGTGCATTGCGCTGGTGCGCAGGGTGTTGTGCATTGCGCTGGTGCGCAGGGTGTTGTGCATTGCGCTGGTGTGCAGGGTGTTGTGCATTGCGCAGGGTGTTGTGCATTGCGCTGGTGCGCAGGGTGTTGTGCATTGCGCTGGTGCGCAGGGTGTTGTGCATTGCGCTGGTGTGCAGGGTGTTGTGCATTGCGCAGGGTGTTGTGCATTGCGCTGGTGCGCAGGGTGTTGTGCATTGCGCTGGTGCGCAGGGTGTTGTGCATTGCGCTGGTGCGCAGGGTGTTGTGCATTGCGCTGGTGCGCAGGGTGTTGTGCATTGCGCTGGTGTGCAGGGTGTTGTGCATTGCGCAGGTTGTTGTGCATTGCGCTGGTGCGCAGGGTGTTGTGCATTGCGCTGGTGCGTAGGGTGTTGTGCATTGCGCTGGTGCGCAGGGTGTTGTGCATTGCGCTGGTGCGCAGGGTGTTGTGCATTGCGCTGGTGCGCAGGGTGTTGTGCATTGCGCTGGTGCGCAGGGTGTTGTGCATTGCGCTGGTGCGCAGGGTGTTGTGCATTGCGCAGGGTGTTGTGCATTGCGCTGGTGCGCAGGGTGTTGTGCATTGCGCTGGTGCGCAGGGTGTTGTGCATTGCGCTGGTGTGCAGGGTGTTGTGCATTGTGCAGGGTGTTGTGCATTGCGCTGGTGCGCAGGGTGTTGTGCATTGCGCTGGTGCGCAGGGTGTTGTGCATTGCACTGGTGCGCAGGGTGTTGTGCATTGCGCAGGGTGTTGTGCATTGCGCTGGTGCGCAGGGTGTTGTGCATTGCGCTGGTGCGCAGGGTGTTGTGCATTGCGCTGGTGTGCAGGGTGTTGTGCATTGCGCAGGGTGTTGTGCATTGCGCTGGTGCGCAGGGTGTTGTGCATTGCGCTGGTGCGCAGGGTGTTGTGCATTGCGCAGGGTGTTGTGCATTGCGCTGCTGCACAGGGTGTTGTGCATTGCGCTGGTGCGCAGGGTGTTGTGCATTGCGCTGGTGTGCAGGGTGTTGTGCATTGCGCAGGGTGTTGTGCATTGCGCTGGTGCGCAGGGTGTTGTGCATTGCGCTGGTGTGCAGGGTGTTGTGCATTGCGCAGGGTGTTGTGCATTGCGCTGGTGCGCAGGGTGTTGTGCATTGCGCTGGTGTGCAGGGTGTTGTGCATTGCGCTGGTGCGCAGGGTGTTGTGCATTGCGCAGGGTGTTGTGCATTGCGCTGGTGCGCAGGGTGTTGTGCATTGCGCTGGTGTGCAGGGTGTTGTGCATTGCGCAGGGTGTTGTGCATTGCGCTGGTGCGCAGGGTGTTGTGCATTGCGCTGGTGCGCAGGGTGTTGTGCATTGCGCTGGTGCGCAGGGTGTTGTGCATTGCGCTGGTGCGCAGGGTGTTGTGCATTGCGCTGGTGCGCAGGGTGTTGTGCATTGCGCTGGTGCACAGGGTGTTGTGCATTGCGCTGGTGTGCAGGGTGTTGTGCATTGCGCAGGGTGTTGTGCATTGCGCTGGTGTGCAGGGTGTTGTGCATTGCGCAGGGTGTTGTGCATTGCGCTGGTGTGCAGGGTGTTGTGCATTGCGCAGGGTGTTGTGCATTGCGCTGGTGCGCAGGGTGTTGTGCATTGCGCTGGTGCGCAGGGTGTTGTGCATTGCGCTGGTGCGCAGGGTGTTGTGCATTGCGCTGGTGCGCAGGGTGTTGTGCATTGCGCTGGTGCGCAGGGTGTTGTGCATTACGCTGGTGCGCAGGGTGTTGTGCATTGCGCTGGTGCGCAGGGTGTTGTGCATTGCGCAGGGTGTTGTGCATTGCGCTGGTGCGCAGGGTGTTGTGCATTGCGCTGGTGCGCAGGGTGTTGTGCATTGCGCTGGTGTGCAGGGTGTTGTGCATTGCGCAGGGTGTTGTGCATTGCGCTGGTGCGCAGGGTGTTGTGCATTGCGCTGGTGCGCAGGGTGTTGTGCATTGCGCTGGTGCGCAGGGTGTTGTGCATTGCGCTGGTGTGCAGGGTGTTGTGCATTGCACAGGGTGTTGTGCATTGCGCTGGTGCGCAGGGTGTTGTGCATTGCGCTGGTGCGCAGGGTGTTGTGCATTGCGCTGGTGCGCAGGGTGTTGTGCATTGCGCTGGTGCGCAGGGTGTTGTGCATTGCGCAGGGTGTTGTGCATTGCGCTGGTGCGCAGGGTGTTGTGCATTGCGCTGGTGCGTAGGGTGTTGTGCATTGCGCTGGTGCGCAGGGTGTTGTGCATTGCGCTGGTGCGCAGGGTGTTGTGCATTGCGCTGGTGCGCAGGGTGTTGTGCATTGCGCTGGTGCGCAGGGTGTTGTGCATTGCGCTGGTGCGCAGGGTGTTGTGCATTGTGCTGGTGTGCAGGGTGTTGTGCATTGCGCAGGGTGTTGTGCATTGCGCTGGTGCGCAGGGTGTTGTGCATTGCGCTGGTGCGCAGGGTGTTGTGCATTGCGCTGGTGTGCAGGGTGTTGTGCATTGTGCAGGGTGTTGTGCATTGCGCTGGTGGGCAGGGTGTTGTGCATTGCGCTGGTGCGCAGGGTGTTGTGCATTGCGCTGGTGCGCAGGGTGTTGTGCATTGCGCTGGTGCGCAGGGTGTTGTGCATTGCGCTGGTGCGCAGGGTGTTGTGCATTGCGCTGGTGCGCAGGGTGTTGTGCATTGCGCTGGTGCGCAGGGTGTTGTGCATTGTGCTGGTGCGCAGGGTGTTGTGCATTGCGCTGGTGTGCAGGGAGTTGTGCATTGTGCAGGGTGTTGTGCATTACGCTGGTGCGCAGGGTGTTGTGCATTACGCTGGTGCGCAGGGTGTTGTGCATTGCGCTGGTGCGCAGGGTTTTGTGCATTGCGCTGGTGCGCAGGGTGTTGTGCATTGCGCTGGTGCGCAGGGTGTTGTGCATTGCGCTGGTGCGCAGGGTGTTGTGCATTGCGCTGGTACGCAGGGTGTTGTGCATTGCGCTGGTGTGCAGGGTGTTGTGCATTGCGCAGGGTGTTGTGCATTGCGCTGGTGCGCAGGGTGTTGTGCATTGCGCTGGTGCGCAGGGTGTTGTGCATTGCGCTGGTGCGCAGGGTGTTGTGCATTGCGCTGGTGCGCAGGGTGTTGTGCATTGCGCAGGGTGTTGTGCATTGCGCTGGTGCGCAGGGTGTTGTGCATTGCGCTGGTGCGCAGGGTGTTGTGCATTGCGCTGGTGCGCAGGGTGTTGTGCATTGCGCTGGTGCGCAGGGTGTTCTGCATTGCGCTGGTGCGCAGGGTGTTGTGCATTGCGCAGGGTGTTGTGCATTGCGCTGGTGCGCAGGGTGTTGTGCATTGCGCTGGTGCGCAGGGTGTTGTGCATTGCGCTGGTGTGCAGGGTGTTGTGCATTGTGCAGGGTGTTGTGCATTGCGCTGGTGCGCAGGGTGTTGTGCATTGCGCTGGTGCGCAGGGTGTTGTGCATTGCGCTGGTGCGCAGGGTGTTGTGCATTGCGCTGGTGCGCAGGGTGTTGTGCATTGCGCTGGTGCGCAGGGTGTTGTGCATTGCGCAGGGTGTTGTGCATTGCGCTGGTGCGCAGGGTGTTGTGCATTGCGCTGGTGCGC